>JAUTBT010032313.1:0-18593 GCA_032361225.1 Lepetodrilus schrolli | reverse complement strand
AATATTCATTGTGTTGATCCTTAGTCTCAATATTCATTGTGTTGATCCTTAGTCTCAATATTCATTGTGTTGATCCTTAGTCTCAATATTCATTGTGTTGATCCTGAGTCTCAGTAATCATTGTGTTGATCCTTAGTCTCAATAATCATTGTGTTGATCCTTAGTCTCAATATTCATTGTGTTCGCAATAAAATGCTAGTCCGACACCAAAATGAAAGCAGGTGAGTTTATATTTAGAACAGTGTACTATTCTTGTGCAACTCTCATAAACATTTTGGAACTTGTTTTCTCAAAATAATTCACTAGTAATTTTAATAAATATGTAAGGAGAGAAAAATAAAACAGAAAAAAAGTGGCTCAAGCGCAATCTTACATAAACCTAAAAAACAACTAAAAAACAACTAAAAAACCACACCCATATTTGCAGTGATTAATTTCCTCCCAAATGATCTGTTATCGATAAATCAGCTCCTTTTCCTGGCAGTCAGATTGTTTATTTACATAACTGCTAGGTGAGCGGAAGTCTGGGAATATACTGACAGTAACAAGTGATGTCGCCTTCGGTAATTTGCATAACGTGTGTAAAGTTCAACCACTTGTAAAACTTGTAGAACAGTAGTAGAGTAGTATTCTAGAAATATTGCAAGGCATTATAATATTATACCTTCACGTGCTATAAGTTGCATTGTCTTGACAAACTTACTGCATGGCAGTTCACGTTATGATTCATCAAAATCGCTGACATCCATCTAGAAAACTAGCTGACATCATGATCGGCAAACTTCGTGGAGGCTCATGAATATAATGCAAACGAAAGATGTAGTCGCCATTTTCAAAACAATCGATTGTTTATCATCGACAGGTTAAAGAATTTATTTCGATGGGTTTACATGTTATGTCATGCCTTAAAGCGCGGATTCTTGTAAATATAGCTCCGTATAGTATATACACATGAGCAATAATAATAACGGACATAGGTAAAACCACACTATAACTTATTTGCCACACAAACCACATTCTGTTTGTCACTTTAAGATTAAAATTATCTTGCCACTATTTTCTAATAAATGATTATAGTAACGACCAAATCCAAACATAATACACTAGTTGTGGCACGCTGAGTTTACGGTTTTGTTTCCTAATGTATTTGTTTCACTTCAACGTGTATTATGTACAGTAGGCCTCCTACATTGTATTACGATCGTGCTCGGTAGGGCAGAACTCCCCCTCGTTATTTTTTCCCCAGAAATACAAAATAAGCCTACTATTCATAGGAGTAATCCAATGAAGCGTGAAACCATCGTGTGCTAGACGTGAATGGTCCGCGACCTTTGTCGTAGTTCTATACCGTTTCTTGATCTGAATCTTATGAAGGTCTTGCCTGTTATAAACAGGTTTTCTAGTTTGCTGCGTTGGTGCTATAATGACCGCCTATAGACAAATACAGAGTTTAGTCAAGCTTAGTAAAGCGCACTGGATGCCTTGAGATGTGTGTATAAATATAATCCAAAAGAAAGAAAAACGGTCTGCTCTCAAATACGGTTTATCAAGATTGATGTCGCTCATAGTAAATAATTCATGACAGGTTGCACTAATGTTACTTTCAGTAGTAAAAATCGTTGAGCATTGTATATACCAAACTCTTAGAACAAATTATTTCAGGTTTACAAGAATGGGTCATGATCGAGGGTGAGCGTGTGTGGTTGGTGGGGGAGGGGGTAGGGGGGTCTGTCCGGGGGGGGGGGGGGATGACCGTTGTAGTTCGAAATGCTTACTTTCGTCAAGCGATTACTACTTTCGCAAGGTCCTAATATCCCAATGTATTCCTAATGCCATGACGAACTGTCAAGCAAATAATGCGAAACACTATGAAAAGCAGTGTTACATCATCACTAGTGTTAAACAACATGACCAGTAGTGTCAAGCACACATGACGAACACTATGACAAACATTGTCAAAGCACACATGACAAACACTATGATTTTTTATTATTTTATATATTTAATTGTGGTTTAGAGTCGCTTTCAATATTCTTTCACTTACATCACTTGTCAGTTTAGGGCAGGATGGTAACTGCATTGCCACTATACAGACAGCGCATCCTATCAATATCGGGCTCCCGGGACGGGATTTCAACTCGGGACCTTTGGCACCGAAGTCCAAACGTTCTACCACTGCGCTACAACCTGCTCCTCACAAACCCCATGACAAACAGTATAAAAGCACACATGACAAACACCATGACCCATAATGTTCAGCACATGACAAGCAGTGCCAAGCCCACATAACAAACACCATGACAAACAGTGTAAAAGCACACATGAGAAACACCATCCACCATGAGATGTACGGTCACATTCAATTTCCAAATCACTATATTAAACTAAATTTATATCGTAAGCTTTCAGGCTTATTACACCGACCATATAATATTTTAACGACCATATTGTATTTTAATATTTAAACACCTGTAGGTGTAGGAACTGTTTTATTTGTTCTTTATTGTGACACATCTTGATGTTTTAATTTGAAACACTACACGGTATATTTGAAACACTACGGGTTGTATTTCAAACTTGGTGGAAAGATAATAATATACCGTATTTTTAGCCGATATCCACGGTAATGTAATACTATCGTGAACGCTGATACTATGGGTATTTGGCACAAATAAACCACAAAATAGTTCAAATAATGTCAATTTCACTTATTAACATACATACGAAAAGGCATCTGTAAAATCGCGAAAATTTAGTGACTTGAATTTCTTTTTGTGTGTACTACGATGTCATTTAAAAGCTATATTCAATTTAGGTCAGGTGATTTATCATGCTAAACGCTATTATTGTTTGGGTGTCCGCCATCTTTGTTCAGCTACTTCCTGTTCTGGGCAGTCTTCAACGTTCCATTCAGGGTACATAGTTGTCTGTCCAGAACTCCTGTCCAGAAAGGTGAATGGAATACCTCCTAAATGTCTTCGCTTGGTCGTTTATTAGTGGATCTTAATATTAATCAACCTATTTATTCTCCTCCCTATTGTCCTATATTAAGCATACTAATGACATATTACCTGTACTAGGTACTAGCATAGACTATAACATTATGAAGGATTGGTATGCATTATATGGGGTAGTCATAGTATGAGTTATATTGGTGTGTTATACTCTTCATTTACTACGTAAAAGTGAAGTTTATTTAAAGGCATACAGATTAAGTTGTCATTTTGGACCGAATTGGAGTTTAAATTGCAAAGTACGTGTACTTAGCATACATATAATCGTTTTTGTACCGCAAACTATACTTTCATCGCTGTAGAATAGGTAAAATTCCATTCCTGTTTACATTTCCAGTTAAACCCGAATAATCAATTGGTAATGTACTGTAATATCTCAATTTTCTATAATCTAAATACTTTAAGTAATTACAAAATTACATACTTTCATGTAAAAATACGTTTGACCATGAAATATGTAAACAAATCCGTGAGTGTATGCCTTTAAGGTATGCCGTCAGAATCGACTTGCTTTACAGAATCATGAAGGCATGTGGGGCCCCGTGAGCAAATTCCATAATGAGTCTCAGTAAACTTAATCTTTCCGAGTCGTAGCATGTTGTATACGTAAAAAGATAAGAAAATAACTCCTATTAAATGGCGTATGTTTCATATGTTTCAGTCCATGCCAATCAGGTTTGTTCGGTCCTTAGTCGGTATACATCCACGTAAGATGGCGTGATGCACTACCTGTGGTTGGTTGGCGGTATCTTGGCTCTTCTCTCCATCCTCTTCATCGTCATCTACCTCATCATCCGGGAACTCGTCAAGAGAAATCGTCGCCAGCAGCAGGAAACTCGCCGCCGCCATGTTGAATTCCGAATGATACAGAACCGAGCAGAGTTTGACGAGTTCCAGCACGGGATGTACATTCAGAGGACTCCAGTGTCCCGACCACATGATTCCGGAATCGATGACTCCTGCCAGTGGTCGGAGTCGTCGGAAGCTTCCGGTTCGGTATTCCCCACTCCGTATCCGAGCGGGAGGATCGACGTATCCCGTCATTACAAGTCTGTCTCATTCGCTGACAGCATAGGCATCGGCAGAATGAAATATGACCACACTTGCAGTAATCTGTCGGATTTGGCCGGAATTATTAGGACTTATGATCAAAGAGCTGCGAATATGACCTCGTTTTCAACTCGAGGGCGCAACTTCCGTATACAACGGAAACCTATGCGGTCTAGATCTCTCGGCGCCTCTACTCAGAACCAGGAAGTGTCCGCTGGCTGTAGCCAGAATCAAGACGACAGCTACGAAGCAGGAACAACTGAAATTGTGAATGATTTACCGGTGACAAGTCTGTAATATTTCTAATACAATTTTGTCTCGATCAGTGTGTTCTCGTATTCCTTGTCAAAGATTATTCATATTTATAGAAAAACCAGGATATCGGGAATATACTAAGCACACAAAGTAAAGAAACCCCATTCAGGAAAATGGTTCATATGGCGGTGGCAGTGTCACGATATGGGGTGTGAATACATACAATCTGATCAGGTTTGGTTATGATCCACTTGACATGTCAACGATACGTTAATGAAATCTCGAGGGCCGCTGTTTTCATGGCTCACAGAATCTTCCAAATTGCGTCTCTCAAGGTGACAATGCTCGTCACCATACGGCCGGCGTTGCAGTCATTATGGGCCAGGAGCGCATTACCGTACTCGCTTGGCCTGCAAAATCACTAGATCTCACTCCTATTGAACATTTGTGGGGTGTTTGGGGGGAGGATAGTTCACCCACAGGCAGCCTGCATCAGCCAACATCAATGGCGGCGCATTCCGAGAGCGACAATCCGTGTTTAATTTCGAGTGTGTCCGCCAGATGTCATGCATGCTGTGCTGCACGTGGTAACTCTGACACACCCGATGTTAGCTCTGACACACCCGATGTTAACTCCGACACACCCGATGTTAAACTCCGACACACCCGATGTTAACTCCGACACACCCGATGTTAACTCCGACACACCCGATGTTAACTCTGACCGTTTACTGAAGTATCGATTATTCAATAAAGCCATTTCCCAACATTGTAATCAGGGTTCCTTTATTTTTTGTGCTTAGTATAGTATAGCTACTTATAGTAGTCTATACATGTAGTTTGCTCAGGGAGCCTAGCATACCAATATTAGTGTAGGTGTATTCATGTAATAGGCGAGGTTTAATAAAATGCGCCAACCCGGTATTACTTATGAACAACCGAGGACAAACAATCATCCTACGTGCAATGTAGGCATATCAGACCAGGGTCCAGTTGCACGACACTTGTAGCGCTACAATAGTTACAAGTCCAATTGTAGACTTTTCTACAACTGGAATTGGCGTGCACGAAGCTCTTGTAGGCAATCTGAACAAGACAGCGCTACAAGTATTGTAACCGCAGTTTTAAGTCACTACAACTAGTGTAGCCTACAAGAGTGTCGTGCAACTGAACACCGATCCATCATAGAAGACGGTTGTATGTGCATGCAAGTCGTGCATGGCAACGAGTTGTTTTGGCAGAAGCTGTGTTGTTGACTCGAGCAGGTAAGAAGACTAATCGGGTGCACTTGTTTCACCTTCCTCACTCCCCAAGGAGTGTACAACCCAAGCTGCTATTGCATGCGCTAAAATGCCAATACTAGTATTAACAATTCCATCTCATCCTCCCGAGTGGCCGTATTCAACACTGTCCCTACAGTATTGGCCACACACACTGCTCTTCGGGCATCTCCGGTTGCCTTCAGCATGGAAAGAGTTCGTGTTGCAGATTCTATATTTTATGAAGTTGATGAATGATGCAGGGTTTACATTGTTAGTCTCTACCTCGTGTATACATAATTCCTTCAGGTTCTATGTAGAGTGAATTCATATGAATGTTTTAGTTGTCAGTTTTCATTAGCACGTACGTTTACTGTGGAAGGTCACAACATTGCCAAAATTGCAATAATTGTTTCATCGACACAGGATGCCAAGCAGTCATATATTTTTCCAAAATTTATTCCATATATACAGGACAATCTAACACGTTTTTTGTCCGACGTCATCCGGTACCAGCGAACGAGTACGAATCGTACGCACACGTGAGTACGAATATGCTGTCCATGGCCGTCTGTATCGCCCCCAGACTCTGAACTCGTACTCGGATTGTCCACGTGTTCGTCCTGTTCAAGTGCTGGAGCATCAATTGAATTGCCATGTAATCATTGTTGGTAATGGCGTGTTAAACATTTAATTACTTCAATAAATACTGTTGTTGTTGCCATGTATTCGTGTAATATGAATAATCTGTTAAGAAATAACAGATGTTTCTACATATACTTCGATTAAATTTGTAAAAATTCCCTATGGATTAATATCATTCAATTAAGAGCACAAGTCAAATATTTCATAGTTTCGGAAATTTGAGATGATTTACGATTACAAATTTCAGAACGTTTTTTCACAAGGAGAAACGATGGACATAGTGAATAGTGAGGAAGGGAGATAAATTAGACAGAAAGGTGGAGGAGGCGAAAGATGAAAAAGATAAGTGATAGACAAAGAAACGGAGCGATAGAGCAGCGACCAATGCTTCCACCATGGACCATCGATCAAGATTCTTATACTAATATGTAAAGGAACTACACTAGCAATACTTTCCCTTTTAACTCTTCTATATACTCAACAACAAATTAAGGGCAGATTTTTGTGGGTGGCCTTTCTACTAAATTTCAGATTTCGATTTTAGGAATCTGGTGCCATTGTTCTTCCAATGCGTCTGCAAGTTCTTAAAGATTATCTGGAGTCTGCAGACATTTGGAAATTCTTCGTTGTTAAAATAATATAAAGCGAAATGTACATGTCCAAAAATGCTACTTGCACTTAATTTTGTTGAGTATATATTATTTTGAGCGCTTTGAGCATGCATTACGCCTGGAATTTTGTCCTATTATTATTATTATTACTACTATACTGTATTAGCCAAACAATATCAGTTGACATGCCCAATGTCTCGGCTTACCATGAAGTTGCAGTTCCTCTTGGTGTGTGCGATACTGCTGGTATTTATGTTGTTGATGTTGTAGATAACCAGACCTCCACCGCTTGGGTCCTCTTCTGCATAGCACTGATTCATGATGGTGTCATTGTCCCACAGAGAGGACATCATTTTGGCCTCGCCTATGTGGGTCACGTTCACCATGTCCCTGGACGGATCTTTCCCGCACTGAATACTGACTGAGAAGAAAGTGTATATTAACAGCAAGTACAAGCGCTAACCAGTGGTAACCTGTACGAAACGGGCTTACTAAAAGTGACATCAGTGACCTATTTCTCTAAAATTACTTACATGAGTTGAATTTGAATTTCTCGAAAAGAAACTCGGTTCTAATTAACTCAAAACTGCATCTCGAAGAGAAAAATATCGATTATCACCGATTTTATGAAATTGACCTGCATCCTAGTAACCCCATCCATTAGGACTGCTTGGCGGATATTACCGAGTAGCCATAATGACCGAGATTTCGCGGGCGTGGTGAATGAAACATATTCTACGGTGAATGATGTAATTTACAATTCTGATCAGTGAAAGTCTTCATGATCAGAATAGCATGAATTTTTTACGTTGTTTTTGTTGTTGTCAGTTTTCGTGCAGTAGGTCCGTCTAAGGCAACTTAACATCTTTAAACCTTTAAGCAATGGCCAAGGTTCGAATTAAGGTTACCGGACTAGAGTTCGACTCATTTACCCGTTTATAATCTTACGTTTTCTCTTCCCGAGAAGACCCAGTCTGCCGTGGACCTATAGGACTTACTTTTATCCAGGTAGCCCCCAGTGTAGAACGTCCACTGAAGCAGAACCTGCAAGAATTTGTCAAGGAGGTTGAAGGTTGCTAGGAGAGTCCAGTATAGATCTAGCTAGAAGAGTCCAGTATAGATCTAGCTAGGAGAGTCCAGTATAGATCTAGCTAGGAGAGTCCAGTATAGATCTATACATCCTCTAAAAACACTGACCCACTGCCGCCTTAGACATACGCCACTAGTGTAGTATGGAAGAGCAGGCACACGGGTCAGAGTTTCGAGGATGCCGTATATGTTTAAATACAGTGGCCGTCTGTCTCGCCCAGATACTAGTGGCCATTGAGCGAGGTGATGGTTGTTTTACATGGCCGTTTAATTTAGCCGTTTTATGTCGTTTCACCACTTTGTACTGTAGTTCAGCTACATATGTATGGCGGGAATATTTTGCATGTTATTTACAGCCATTAGCTGTTTATCCTGAGAGGAAACATTCTTATCTATCGACCTAACCACAGGCATCGGAAATTATGTTTCTTAAAATGTTTTTTAAATTCCTATTAAAAGTAATATAGACTTGCATCTAACAACTACATCATTGATTTTGCTATGCTAACTCTTATTCACTGAAATATCCAGGCTGTTCCATAACTTCCATGGATAATGGCAGATTTGATAAAAACAACACGTAAGTAATACGAAGTAATTACCGCAAGAGACTGTCATCGAAATCAATTTATTTGGTTGCAAAATTGAAGCCTAGATGTCGGTGTAGTCAGAAATACAGTTTGCAACCGAGATTAGGCCAAATTTATTAATAAAATGACGGGGGCCGTGATCTCCACCTTTGCCAACACCGGCGTAGGATGCGATGGATAAAACGAGTTTGAAGGGTGCGATGTCTTTTTCTATCTGTATTTGTATTTATGACGTCCTTTTCGAGAAGAATTTTCAGATTTGGTGTCGTGTTGTCTGCGGCCGGAGTTGGCGGCGCACTTTGCTCCCACAGCCTTCATAGGAGGATTGTGGCCGGTGAAACGAGTATTGCGAAGCATTATCACTACCCGGCCATAAACGGGGCCAAGCCCATACATGTACCCTGTCCCTGGTATTAATACTGTATTTATGAAGAAAGCGGAACTTGTTCGACGACTTCAACTCACCAGGAGCACCAGCAGCCTGCCCGCCACGATTCCAACATCACCGACGGCCATGTCACGCCAATGACAGAAGACTCGGCCTGAAACTCGGGACGATCTGTCAATCAAACACCACAAGGTGCTGGCGAACCATAGGCCATGTTTATGGCCGGGTAGCAACAACACTACCTGGCTATAAACATGGCCTAGACGATGAGAACTTTTTCAATTAAGGAATCCAGTCTTTGCGTGGGAACAAGTACCAGAGCTTAACGTATTTTAGTATGTCCAAATGGTTCGGAATAAAATAATACATTTTATTAATAAATATTTATAATATTTATTATTTAATTATTAAATTATTTATTTACGAGGAGGTATACATTCGGCGAGTCGAAGATCATGTAATCGAATATCAAGTGATGCCTCTGTTATGGTGCCAATACAAAAAAATATGTAAGCATAGTATTAAATAGGGTACAAATAGAGATATGGAGCCGCAGCTAGATCTTTTAGGGAACGAATGAAACACCACCGAGGCTATTGTAACGATTTAGATTTCAGAAATAGTCTAAATGAACGCTACCTGACCCAAAGTCTTCTATCTCCGGAATGAGCGCACAGCAAATAGACGTAAGTATGCTCGTGTTGCTCGTGCTCACGATATGCACGGAAATTTAGAACATGTACACACGTGACACTATATTGAATGACTGGATTTAATCGATGTTTGCGTACCAAATGCAGACTGCACGGTAAGTCTGTCTCATGAGACCTGCGTTACATAAGGCATAATATTGTGTCTCCAAGGCAACTTACAGTATAGACGGGTGCCAAGATTCCGCTAAAGCCCCACACACACGGCAGAGAAAATTGTTTAGCTAAACAAGAAAAATGTTTCGTGTTTAGATAAACTTAAATAGCTGGTGACCGCACACGTCATAAACAGTTTTTATTAATCGTGATTTTTTATTTACGGCAAGCAAAAACATTTGGCCTGCGCTTCACGACAGGGTCGTACTGTAGTCGCGGGGTACAGAACTTGATCGCCATGCTGTAGCTATGGTGTGCACTGACTACCGTACGACCGTTTCATGAACAGCAGGCAAACAAAAAACCTGTATAGCTAAACAAAAACGTGTTTTCGGTGAATTTGTTTCGAAATAAACCATGTCTGATTTGAAAACAAAAACGTTTAGGTGTTTCGATGAGTTGTTTTTAGACGTGTGCGTTGCCTGCTGAACAAATACGCGCTGCTACATAGCAGACAAAATGTATATTTATTATTTAGAGAGGGTTGGTGTTAGGGACGCCTACATAGTTGTATAAGTATATACTTCAATATATAGGTACCGTATATTTAGAGACGACAATTTTAATGTTGTGACAACTTGAATTGAATGTTTACATAAACTTGTTGATTTCAACTCATCAGCATCCAAACATATCGGGCAATGTATGACATTCAAATCGGGGTACCAATCAGCATCCGTGATTTTCGTGTTCACACACACACACACACACACACGCACACATATACACACACACATACACACGAACGCGCGCAAACCATTTTGCAATCATACGGTACGGTAGTCTATGCACGCCATAGCTACAGCATGACGAGCACGTGCTTTACGCCATGACTACAGTGCGACCCTTTCGTGACGCGCAAGCCAAACGTTTTCGTTTGCCGTGTGCGTTGACTGTTTAGGACATGCGCGGTTACCAGCTCTTTACGTGCATCGAAACACGAAACATGTTTCTTGTTTAGCTAAACAATTGTCTTTGCCGTGTGTGTGTGTGTGTGTGTGTGTGTGTGTGTGTATATATATATATAATCCTCCGGTGGAAAGAATACAAATCGATCACTGTCATTTATTTACCTGTTCTGTGTTGCTGCTGGTTAGTGATTCCTAGAGAAGAACGATTTTGCAAACTTTGTAAATTCCACCTCTGTTGCTGATGAATTCTACTAAGTGTTCCGATGCCAAGAACTACTCATTCCAATAAGAAAAGACGCCAAGCTTTACCTCAGTTTAAACCCTCGTTACCATCTTCACCTCAACACACTATTAATATCATGTCAAATTGCATGAATGAAATTAGACTGCGCATGGATAACTCAAAACTTCTTGAAACTCAATGATGACAAAACCGAGGTCCGTATTATGTGTCCCAAGTCTGCGAGACCCAAGTTATCAATTTCAGGCTTAGTAACAATAGGAGTTTTTGCGCTATACAAATATTTATAGATCATATCATACATCATTCTAAATGGCCCAACCTAAACATATTTTCGCCATTAATGAACACAGAAAAAGTCAAGGATTTAAAATAAGCATGAACTCAATGTATGCTACTTGCCACTCATACTAATATATTCATATACATAGCATGTACTAGTATATGCCTTCACTCGATCACGCGTGTGTGTGTGTGTGTGTGTGTATGGATGGAAATAAAGACAAGTTACAACACTGGAATAACTCATTTATTCAGCTGTTTATATTCTCTACAAAGAGAGTAAATATATGTAAAGGAACGGGGTTGCAATTGTAACATGTTATCTAGAATACAAGTATTATGCAGTAGTCACTTTATAAACATTTAATATTGTAAATGTACGCAAAACACTGGTGTCGGCACTGCACATACTGCACTGCACATACTGCACATACTGCACACAGGCAGTCTACACACCACTGTTTTAGACAGTGTAATATACAGTAACAATAAATGATTTATCAAACAATTACATTGAAATGTAGGTACATCTGGTGTTAACGTGGATTTACATCCTCTACTAAATAGTTTGGCATGAAAAGCATTGACACCCATATTTGGTAGATTATCTCGGTAAATACTTTAAATAATGTTGTACGACATAACCAAAATTGTTTTTTTTAAATAAAAATTGCACCATTAATACAAAAACAATATGTATATAACTATCACTAAATATTTTGAGTACGTATTATTTTATGAAGAGGGGCGACGTCCGAAAGACGGAACAGGCAAACAAGCTCAGTTTGCACGTGCTGATCAAAAGTCGCCCCTCTGCATAAAATAACACTTCCTTAGAATATTTGGTTACAGAATTTTTATTAATCGTGATTTTTTATTTATTTTTTTATTTAAAAAAAAAGAAGGTTGTCGTACAAAAAAAAGAAATTGAAGTTTTATTTCTTTGCCATTCCATAAAGTATTTAGCGAGATAATCTACCAAATAGGGCTGTCAATGCATTTCATGTCAAAATATATAGTGAGTATACATGTGTAGAATTTCAGTACCTTCATTGTGGAATGAATAAAATGCGTGGATCACCTTGCTACGTAGATAGTGACCCGCTATACACACTACGTGCGCGTGCGCGTGTGGCAACGCTTTGGAGAGGTCGCCGCTTTTGAATGTTGGGAGCGGCTTTATCTTGCAGAATGTCATTAAAAATAAATAAAAATTCTTTGGAAGACATACAAATTTTACAAATAATTTAAAAACATATAGGCGCTTCGTGTGAATCGAGCTAGGTCTGGTACAGTAGAATGGCATCCAAATAAGGTTTGATGGCTTTTTTTCAGATACGATTTCAAATATTATACGAGAGCCTCCTCAGGGTCGCCAAACGAAACGTTATTTTTCCGTGACATACAATTAAATGTCATGACATGGTTCTCGATTGCTTTCCAAAATTGCTTTCACTTTCGTTCACCTTTTACTAACCGCAATTGATATCTTAACAAAGGGAATGGAGACTGAGAGAGGATGATAGATTGACGTAAAACCGTAAAGGAACACAAAACAAAACATCTAGAATACCAAATACCTTGTGGCTACAGACAATGCAAACGTAGACAATTATTCTTTTCCAAGTAATTAATATTACAAAACGTTTGTAATAAAGGTAAACATACTATTTAAATCAGCCAATCAGCTGGCGAAAATATGAAAGTAAAAAAACCATCTATAAATGATGTAAAACATAATCAATGCAAACCTAATTATTTTTTACAGTTTAATATGATCTTAGAGTAGTTCATATTTAAATGACGGCCTATTTCTTCATAGCAGCCATAGGATGATTCTTCTATTAGTTAAAAGATAATTTCACCAATAATTATTGGTTATAAAATGCCTTGAATGCAATTGACAAGTTTGATGACATGAGTCTCTAGAGGCCATGGGCCAGATGTGGCCTTCATGCATCCCTCCTGCAGGTAGATATAAAAAGATCTTTTTCACAACTTTATAAAATTAAATTCTGCGCCCAACTTTTTCAAATTCTTGTATCCACCCCTGGTGATTCCTCACAAGCAACATATTATTCATAGAATATTCAGTCTGAAAATGACATTTTCAGGGCTAGTTTGAATACAATGTCAATAGTTCAAATATTCACATAATAATAAACATGTATACATTCAGGCCCTCCAATGAAAACTGACATCAAACATTCATATGACTACATCATACACAGTTCAGATTCTATATTTTAAAGGCATACAATCACAAGTTTGTTTACATATTTCGTAGTCAAATGTATTTTTACATTTGATGCATCTACACAAGTATATTGGGTAACCAGCTACATTTTCCGTATATCCCACTGGTTTTCAATATTTTCATATTTTTTTCTTTTTAATAAGTATGTTATGTAATGGTACCAGTGTTCAATTATAAAAGTTAACTCCCTTAGTCTATTAGACCATAGGAAATTGAGATATTACAGCACATTATTTGTGTTTTACCAGAAATGTGAACTGCAATAGAATTTTACCTATCCTACAGCAGTGAAAACATATTTGGAGGTACAAAAGTGATTATATGTATGCTAAGTGCACGTACTTGCATTTTATACTCCAATTCGGTCAAAAACAACAACTTATCTATGATTTTAAGAAGCCGATATATGGCGAATGATGCAGTTTACATTTTCAGCTGCTCACTCTATGTAGAATGATGCATATGAATGTTTTATGGTCTATAATGTCAGTTTTCATTGGGCTGGCATTACAAGAATACATCATAACAAATAATGATCCTGTTACTGTATAATATATTCATAACAATATATGTCTATTGCTGCTTTAACATATTCATGATACATAACCATAAGTCAAGCCATCCAAAAACAAATCTAGACTTTCTCATATAGTTCTCTAACCCTCTCCATGCTGGAAGCAACCAGAGATGCTCTAAATGAAACAATACAATGAAAGATAATGTACTAAATACATCTGTTTGCTTTCTGGAATTACGTTGAACAATATCGTATTTTCGTTATTATCAGCATGGAAAACCATAGGAATTTTGGGCTATGTCCATTCAGTCCATTAATTGTTAGATGTGGTTAGGAAAATAGAATCTCACCTTTTGCGAGATACAAGGGAGGTATCGGAGATACAGGAATGTACAGTGACATAGGAGGTATAAAAAGGTACAATGTCTAGTTTATTAGTCCTGAGTGAAAAAATATTTGTGCGTTTTGATAATCTTCAATCCTAAATTACAAATTGTTTATTGCTATTTATTGTACAATATAAATTATCATTTTTAGAACTGATTGTGGGATTTAAAAAAAAAAACATTTCTACACAATACTACTAGGGAATAAAATCTACCATAATAATATGATGCTACATTGCCAATAATAACAGTGCTTTGCTCTAAATATGGACTGACCAGTATTTGTTTTTCGGCAGACAGCCATTTTATTGTGAAAACAAAGGATTCTGGGACATGGCAGGGAATTGCACATAAAACTGATGTGACTGAAATGGCGCTTACCATTGTCAGAAGGTAGGTGTAATTAATTAGACATAAAAACATATTTCTAGATTAGTAAAAACAATCTGGAAAGAAAATGCATTTTTATCATGGAAAGATAATTGTATGAGAATATATAATAACCATTTGTGACCTTTGACTTATGCAAAGATGATCTTGGTACTTTAAACTAAAAATTCAAATGACAATAAAGCAATATATAACTGTAGATTTATACAAATACATATATCAAATGTAAAAACACTTCATTCTTTTATTACTCTTTTTAGAATGATATTTTATATGTAGTTTATACTTTACCTTTATCCAACAAGTTGATAATAAATAAACTGGTGTGTTATTCTAGCAATCTAGTACAAATTTGAATCTTACTTCATTTTTCTACTCTGGGGTAGGATTGTACCTGAAACAAACTAAGCTTTAGTTCTGTACTCCCATCATGCAGAGCTACAAGCCATGAGTATTACATAGTTACATTTATTTTCACAATTCACAAAAATATGGAGAATACCTCAAAAATACTCAAATGCCATTCATGTTATTAGGATAGGATATTGCGCAAAACCGCTAATAAGGCACTAAGCAACTAATACTGGTAAACAAAACTTTATATAATATAACAATTTATATCATTCCTCGTTATAAATTAAAATGTGCTTCAATGATGTGGTAATTATTCCTATACATGCACCTTTTAATTATCAAACTTCTAACTTAAAGGGATACAATCACGTTTTGTTGACATATTTCATGGGCAAACATATTTTGCATTACATAGTATGTACATTTGATTTGTCTACACAGGTATATTGGGCAACAAGCTACATTTTCCACATGTCCTACTGGTTTTCAATAATTTCATATGTTCATATTATTTTTGTATTTTTTATCTCGTGATTGTAGTTGTATGCCTTTAAGGCTTAATTTTTCACATGGGTCCTACATTGAAAGCGTCACAATACTGTTTAAAAATGCAGTGCCAAACCACTTTTCATCCTACTAATGAAATATTACAATCAGAGGTAATTAATAACCCAGGTAACCCAGAACTAACCCTTCTATCTCTATTGTTGAACATGCAATCCCTTGCTACTGGATACATTGTGTAATTTCATATCATCACATATTCTGACATTTAAACTTTTTTTTTTTTAAAGAGAACATCTGAAAAATCTCGGGGTGCTGTCAAAGGAAAATACACTGGTTCTACTTGTGGCGTATATTATATTTAACTCTCTCCATGCTGGAGGCAACCAAGCATGTCATCCTAAAGAGCAATGCCTGTGCCTAATCCAGCAGGCAGAGGGTTAACAGTAAAAAAATACCTTGGACATTAAAGGTACATGTATTTTGTGTATGCATACAGGAGAATATCGCGTAAATATTCCCTAACAATGTCAACAGTAGGTCTTTAAAATACTGACCATTTTGTATATGTTTTCAAAATTCCTTAAAATATAATAAAATATGCACTTTGTATAAAATATGAAATGTAATTTTTGCCCCATCCTCAACATTGGAGCCCCTTTTAAGTTGAATTGTGACATATTCTATTTTAAAAAATTCATTTTTTTAAAAACAGAACATATTATTGACAATGGAGTGGATGCTTTTAGATTATAATGCTGCTGTGAAGTACAATACAGGAAAACAAAGGTAGGTGTCCTACTTTTCTCTAATACTTTGGATTATATGTCGTATAAATATGTTGAATTTTTAAGAGCCAAGGCATTACTCACCACTCAGTAAGATCCGCATAGTAACTACTGAATGGCAGGGTGGTGTAATTCCCACTGCGTTGTGCTCTCGTAACAGTGGCACACTCAATATAGACATTCCATTTGAGCTCACTGTCCCAGTTTGCCAGATTCTGTGTTCTTGTAATGGAGAAACATGATTGGCTCTACAAAATATTCCTTAGACAATCAGAACGCTTGTTTGTTTCATAAAATTTTAAGAAAGGAGAACATTTATAATCTAGTCCAATAGCAGTGCTACCCTGCAACGTTCTTTGTCAAAGAGATGAGAAACAATGTGATGACACATCACATGACTTTACAGCCAATAGAACGAATGTCGCCATATTGTGACATCCTGTTCTGGTATTAAAGAATCCAGTCTCAACACGGTTGACAGATGGTGGGTATCGTTACTCATCAACTTTTCTCATTAGAGGGCAACAACAAGAAATTGGAAATATTCGTTATCTGGTACAGCGCGTAAAAATGGTAAATAATGTTGGAATGTGACGCGGTACAGCATGTCACTGTGTCGTGGTACAGCATGTCACTGTGTCGACTAACAATAAAGTTACATAATCGCTAGGTAGGAAGCATAATTTACATAAAGTCTGCACATAACAGATTCTATGTGCTTCTGCATCTATCTAATTCATAGTATACATATCATACACCCAACAAATTATTGCAATAATTATATATATAATAATAATATAACAATCATTTTCTATTTTTTCAGAAGGTGATTTATTAAGCAATTTAAGTTAACTTAACTTCTTTTTATTTTAAATGTTAGCAGCAGAGAGCTCTCTTGTCAGCTAACCAATAAAATGACCATTCTTTAGTCCCGGCCTAAATCAGTCCACATGCCATGTTTGTGCTATAGCATGAAATGGTGTAAAACTCAGGTTATGCTCAGACTACGACCTGGTTATAGTCACCCTCTGAACAACTAGAGCCCGACTGTAGTATTGTCCGTTTCTGTTCGGACATCTTGGAATGATATAAATCAAACAATTGTAACATGTCTTACAAATTACAGTCTGGTTACAGTATTACACATTTTTCTTTGTTTCAATAACATTCTACGAGCAACATACAACTCTGAATATACAACAACCTATATAGCAATCTAAGAATCGTAACATTTACACAGGTGGGTTAAAAAAATTACAAGTAAAAAGATTCTATTTTTTATGGCATTATCTAAAACAAATGTAAAATTTCTATGCATAAAGTAGAATATTATTACCATCAAGACTAAATAATTTAGTATGCATGCTTGGAAGTAGTTTTAAATGAAAGTATCCAGTATATACCGGTAGTTAAATAGTCGCACACAACACTACACTGCTGCGCTGAGAATATTCAAGACACAATCATACAGTAATAGGAATGTAAGACAGTTTATATGCAATATGTGCAATATGGAGATCGGTAATCTAACATATAGATAACTTGGCCTTGCACAAAGGGACACAACTCACTCCTCCTTGAATTCTTCCGGTGCAGAAAAAAACAGTTTCTGAGAGACGATCGTGAATTTATCTGAAAAATAATGTGAAATGTGATGGGTTGAACTAAAAATGTATGAATGATTCCTTAAATAAACGGAGCACATTTGTCTGATTGATGTATTGCCTAAAATACTGCTGCAGGAATCTGTCACCAATATGTGGTGAACAAATCTGAACAAGCCACCTACATCAATGACAGGAACATATCTAAATTTACCTGAAAAGTAATGGGAAATGTGATGGGTTGAACCAAAAACATTAATACTATTGACTCAAACTTCATTACTTAAATATATGGCGCAGGTGACAGATTGGTTTATTGCCTAAAACAATGCTGTGGGAATCTTTCACCCACATGATGAACACATTTGAACAAGCCAGCGTGAATTGAACATATCCGACTGATTGATTCATTGCTTAACAATGCTGCTGGAATCTTTCACCCATATGATGAACACATTTGAACAAGCCAGTGTGAATTGAACATATCTGACTGATTGATTCATTGCTTAACAATGATGCGGGAATCTTTCACCCATATGATGAACACATTTGAACAAGCCAGCGTGAAATGGAACACATTTGACCGATTGAT
>JAUTBT010032302.1:0-18595 GCA_032361225.1 Lepetodrilus schrolli | reverse complement strand
TTAGGGCAGGAGGAAACCCGCAACGTCCGTAGCGCTGAATGTTGCAGTAAACCTGCGAGCACCGGCTGGTACTGACAAGAGCAAGGATGATAACTGACATCGCATCCTATCAATATCGCATCAGAAAGGTAACTTTCACGAACATTGATGCCGGACCCCCAGGGCGGGATTTGAATCTGGAACCTTTGGCTCCGAAGTCCAACTGTTCTACCACTGCGCTACCACCCGCCCTTACAAAGAGTTGAATACTAGAATGCATAGTCCTTTCCGTCGCAGCGGGAATATTTCACCCATTCGCGACAGACAAATGAAGGACGTGGAACTGTGGAAACCAACAGGGTTCTGTAGTTACTAGGTAGTTGGGTCCCATTGATTTAAAGGTATGGAGATCTATCAATAAGCTATACACTGTCAGAATTCAAGTGGAGTCGCTACCTAGTGCATCTCGGTGTGCATGTACAATACTGTGTTGAATGCATCATTCAGCAGTTATCATACATTAACCCACATCAACCATAAATATACAGTATTACATTATTTAATTTATTACTGAGCAAAGATTGTCACTACAACAGAGAGGGTTAAATCGTGATGTGATTGTGGTGAAAATGTATGTTTATTGTAGATACTAGTGTCTACTTTTTTTTTTAAATTGGGGTTTAGAGTCACTTTCAAGATTCTTTCACTTATATCACTTGTCAGTTTAGGGCAGGATGAAACCCACAACATCCGCAGCACTGAATGTTGCAGTAAACCTGCGAGCACTAGCTGGTCCTGACAAGACCAAGGATAGCTGCATTGCCACTCTATATATAATATATATATTATGTATTTATTTTTTAAAATATCACTTTTTAATAAAAATTATATTATTATTTAAAATGTATTTAATATTTACTTTTAAATATTTTTTTAATATTATTATTTAAAACGTATTAAAACAAAACAATAATGTGCTTCAAGTGCCTGTGATTGCAGCCAGTACACGGCTTTCACATGTTCACTGGGCTAAAGGCCTTCTGGAGAAGTTGGAGGCATTGGTTCAAGCCCTGGCTGGGTCACACCAAAAGACCTTAAAAGATACCACTTGTTGTTCCTCTGCTTGGTACTCAATAGTAAAGAGTATAAAGTAAAGCTGAGAGTCAGTTAGTCAGTTAGTACTGTTAGTCAGTTAGTACTGCGTCTGAGTGGGTATTCATGTTACAACTGCGACAGGATAGTCCACATAGCAGGTAGAAATAAAAACATGCCAGTCTGACAAGTGAAAGAATCTATAAGTGGCTCCAAACCCCAAACCAACAAACCATAAATGGTTTCACAACATTGTGTGCTCTAAACAGCATCATTTGCTCAACTTTATACTATCAATATTATTTTGGAGAGACCCCATGGCTTGAAGGTTGTGGGGTATTCAGATATGCCCCGGACATTGGAACTTATCTACAGACACTGGACACTTAGCACCAGTATATTGATGTGATGCCAGTTTTCATGGTAATTTAATATCAACATTCAGTAGATATGAAATTTTGAAATGGATTTTATTGAATGGCCAGTATTTTTTGTCGTATCATGCTTATTGAGGTTTTTGTTTGTATTGTTAGTCCTTCATCCTTGACAATCTGAGAAAGAAAAGAAAAACTCTTCAATGAACCTGTATTTCTTGTGTTTGTGCTACATAGGTAATGCAGATCAGTTCACTATCAGTTTCAAGTATACACAAGTGCAATACATTTGTCAGTGAATTGACCATTAAAAATGAAGGCATTTCTTGAAACTAACTGAAGACAAGGTGGAAATGTTCACTGGCAATTGCTGACATCATAAAGAACATGTTGATGATCAGATGATGCACTGGTTCAGCTAGCTAAACTTTGTGGTAATGGCCCACGAGGAACAGGAAGTGCTACCATGGTAACCATTAGGATAACTACAAAGCTTGAAAATAAAAGATATGCACATTAAAAATATCAGTCGAGTATTGTTATATTAGATTGCTAAGTGAGGTTGACCTAGATGGGTAGCATGTCTCATTTATATAATTATTATTATTATTCTATTTTTTATTTCTTTTAATTTTTATTAAATAAATTACTTTATTATTAGATCTATATCGATATAAAATAAACAATATTGATATTTTTACTATCCCATCACTGAACCCCTGTTTAATGGCCCCCTTTACTATTGGACATTATTAATCGGGGGTCTGTTGCACAGAACAGTTGTAGCTACAATTGATTGCAAGTCAAAATCTCGGAACCCGCTACAAGTGTAAGTTCATTGCATATAACACTTTTATCACTACAATACTTGAAAATATGGTTAGCTAAAACTATCGTAGCAATAAAAGTTGTTCATGCAACTAGACTTACATTTGTAGCAGGTTCCGAAGGTTTGACTCATAATCAATTGTAGCTACAAGTGTTCTGTGCAACAGGCCCAAGGTATATGCAAGAATCGAATGTGCAACAGTAAATGGGGCCATTACCATCATGCTTAGCGAGCTGAACTAATGATGCACATACAACACAGTTTGCTTCCTATGTTAGTTATTTCTTTAATGAAACAAATTCTGCTATACACATGAAAACATGATGTCCACATATTTAGATTAATTACAAACATATGACAACATCATTTACAGTGATGGACATTTACTTTGGACTGAATTATTGTTTTACGTCACAATTCAACTTTGGAACCTACTAGCCCAAACTAGGCATTAGGAGACGAATAACATTGAAGTTATTATTATGTTAATTTTCCCAGGTAACTTAATAAATCGGATATGTACAGTATCGACATTCCTACTTTTCTTCAAGGAGATACATAATTTTATTTTGTCTATCAACATGATCAAAGCACCAATAATTGCACATGCCAAAAGAGAATGTCCAATAACATTCATAAAACTGTATGTTGGTACATGTAAATACTATATATTTATAGTATTAGTAGCAACGCTCTCATCAAAATGTCCTCAGTCACCAGTTCATACTGTAAAATACGGGGGGGGCCTATTCTCTAAACGGTCTTACGATCTTCTTAGCCTAAGAATGTGCGTAACATTTTCATAGCCCTACTATATGATGAATCTTTACTATTCGAGAGTAGGCCCCCCTCGACTCCTGTTGCACTTTTGAACAAACTACAATTCTATGGCGGCGCGCAAGCTGAAATACTGAACAACAGACTTGCTGCATTTCTAGAGTACGTGAATTATACAGCACCAGCCATACATCATCTCGACTGGCGGTTCCTGTTAGGTCGACATTCTCACAACACTACCACATCTACGTCACTCAGTCAATTGTCACATACATATTACACACAGTGAAGTACATAATCTTAACCTTCATCCTGCTGGAGACAATCAGAGATGACCAAGAGCCTCAGATGCCATCAATTCGGCAAAGAAAAGGTTAACCCTCTCCATGCTGAAGGCAACAGAGATGCTCTAAAGAGCAGTGTCTGTGCCTAATCCAGGTGGGAGAGGGTTAACCAAGAACGACCAGCAAGGGGAGGTAATCCCGACAGTGGCCTTATTTTCCTGTGGCTGTCATGTTGGTCAATGTTGGGTTGGACTCGGCGTGAGTCATCTGGTATTCCTGGAAGCGCTGCGAAATCCTCTGCGTCATCTTCAGGTATTTCTCCAGGCAGTTCATGGAACAGCTGTTCTGTGGATGGAAAACAACCAGGAAATAAGCTTCAAGTTGCAAGATTACCTTTGGACACAATATACATCTTTTTTAAATCTTTGTTTTTATTTTTCTACATAATATTACTAACTAGGGGAAAATATGGAGAGAAACAAATACAAACATTATCTGATCATCACATAATCCTGCACTTTTTACAATACTAGTAACTAATTAGCGTTCAGTCTAACACTTGATTACATGGATTGTTAACAAAAGTGACTTGAAACTGTTATTCTAAATAGTTCATAACCATGATAACTCAAACAAATCAAATAGTATAATAAAATTGCATAACTTGAGCATACAGCCCAACCTTTCTCAATTGATAAATACCTCTCCATCCAGAATTTTCCTGGTTGTAAAATCGCTAACACAATCCTGGAAGCACTGTTCAGATAATTTGTTGTAGGATGACAGAAATTCTCGAAACTGGAATAATGCAACAACAACAAACAACAATTAGCATTAATGTGAGTACTAGGTCACTTGAACATGTTGAAATGATTGACAGCATTCAGAGATGATGTTAAAATCATTGACAGTATTCAGATATGATATTGACAGTATTCAGATATGATGTTAAAATCATTGACAGTATTCAGATATGATGTTAAAATCATTGATTCAGATATGATGTTAAAATCATTGACAGTATTCAGATATGATGTAAAAATCATTGATTCAGATATGATGTTAAAATCATTGACAGTATTCAGATATGATGTTAAAATCATTGACAGTATTGAGATATGATATTAAAATCATTGACAGTATTGAGATATGAATAACAATGGTAGACTGACTTGATTGACAGTACTCTCTGGATCAAGTTGTGGAAACGCTCCAGGGGAACCAGCAGCCATCTTTTCTCTTTGGATTTACGTCAGCTGAAGATATTGGTGCAATATTTAATTAATGGTTGCATAGAATAAGTCACCTATCAATTGGCATTAACAATATCATCTTCGAGCAGGTTTAATTAAATTCAGAAAATTTATACTTTATGGATTTCTTGTACAGTGGGGAATGCAGTAAAACTTCAATGGCGATTCAATTACCTTGGAAATTAAGCAGTTATTGTATAATGATGATAATGTTCCAGTTAACTCTCAATAACATATCAGAGAATATATAAAATGCTAAAAAATGATGTAATATTCGTTCTGATCATATTTTTTCTCTTAATTTTTCCTACTGTTCTAGCTTCTTTTACTTCGCAACTATTCAATAATTGTGCTTGGAACGATGACTTTAACCGTATGTATTTAACCATAACCAGATCTCCTAAATCAGTCTATGCTAATGTACAATGTGACTAATCTGTAATTAGCCACTGAAACAGCTGATCAGCTGTTGATGGCATTGGGCACGGACTCAGTGACTGACAAGGTGGTGACCAGATGTATTACGTAACTACACCTGGCATAAATCTATCTTGACCAACAGTATTTAATTAGGATAAGATTCCATTAAGACTGCCAATAACAAATAACTATATGCTACATGTATGTAATTTACTACGAGACCATACTTCACGTGTTTTCACAAGTTGCAGCATGCATCTACGATATTGCCTGAAGTTGGCTCGAGTAGAAAACATTTTACAACGACGTTTTTCATTGGTTGCTCTACTATGACGTAAAATATATTTATGATAAAATAAGTACAATCTTTCTATGTACATCTAGAAGGAAAAACAAATAAGTAGATTATTCATTTTCATATAATTATCTCTAATATTTTGTTCGTAAATATATATATTCTGTTTACAACACTATCAGATGTGAATCTAGTGACCAATCAGAAATGACTTTACAAAATTAGTGCATAGTTTACAAACATGGCCGAAAAAGAGAGGCAAATATAACCACAAAGTGTCAGTGAAACGATTTATTGATAATAAATTTTCTGTAACTATTTTTTTCGCATTGGTTTATGACAAATAATCTTTCTGTAAATAATACTTGACATGATATAGTTTTTCATATGCATTATTCCCCGGGATAGATAAATGTTATGTATATAAATGTGTTTTTTTACGCAATCTATGTTTACGTTCCTAAAAAAAATAATAAATATTGCCATAGCAAATAGATTAAACATCGTATCATAAACATTTTCAGATGCTATATAGAGTATGGATGTTGTCCGTCAGACTGGTGATTTATAATCCTGGAGATGGAGACCAACAGTGATCCTCATGACACTCACACCAGTATCTTAGAGCTGCTGTCAGTGACGGATGCTGCTGTGCGAGCCCTCGACAAATCCACCCACTCGCATGGTTCACACGACTCAAACAGGTCGCACAAATCTCAGACCAGCAAAGGCTCTGATATTGAGAAATCCAAAACGTTGCTTCGAAGCAAGGACCTTTCGGAACATCTCCAGACAGACAGCGGTTTTGGTAGGACCGAAACATCTACAAATGACAAGAGACGCGTCGAGAGTTCTCATGGTAGAAAGAAACAGTCTGAGTCCGACGAGAGTACTACAGCAAGCGATGTCCTGATAACTTCCACTCTGGTGGATCCCATCGATCAGAGTCTCCACAAGAACGGGAGTCGGAACACGAGCGTCTCTTCGACGTTGTCAGCTCGAGATCTTGACAACTTCGACACCGCAGGAGCTAAGAGGGTGAAGGTGTCCAAGAAGCAGCTACGCGAGATGGTCTCTCCCAGAAATTCCGAATGTGCTCCTCCTCTGATTTCCACGAACAAAGCTGATACTGCAGACAAGACGTCTAACGAAACTCAGTCTTCTGATGTGTCCTACTCGTCCAGATCTTCAAAGACTTCTTCGCAGTATGGTGTCAGAGGTTCTGGGAAAGAAGAAAAACTTTCAGATGGAAAGAAATCAATGAATCCTGACGTGAAAAAGACGCCTGATAGACAGATATTCAATACTGCAAGAGTAGAGTATGACCAACGATTCCATAACCCTCCGTCAAAAGCAAGCGATGGCACATCGGTGTCTCAGCATGACAAGGTGGTGAATAACAGTAATAATAATAGTAAAGACAGAACTAAACTTCCCACTGAGAAACACTTCAGAAGTAACACAGGAGAGCGCATTGTAAACGTGAGCATATCGTCTCGCCAGTCTGAGGATTTTTTGAAAGCTGTCGATGGAGGTTTGTATCATTTGATGATCATGTATCACCATTTTATTATCATTCAATCATTGTCATTAAAAATATATAATAGTAGAATAAATCCCAGCCAAAATTGGAAGTAATTTCTTTCACACAAACCAGGCATTTTAAGCAAAATTAATTTCTAGTCATTTTGTATTATCTAAAATGCTCAATGCTTTAAATATCCTATGGATTAGTCCAAATTTAGTTTAATATGTTTTTTTACACTTGTATAATTGTTTACTATGTCGATATGAAGACTAGTGCTCCAAAACGTTAACTTTTCTCACTGAAATAGATGCAACTTCTAGATACATTGGTATACACATGATACACTGGGTATTCAATATTGACATGATTGAGGGTTGTATTCAGGGAACGTCAGCAGCTCAACGTCCAGTTCCCAGCCCGAGATTGTGACTGTTCCGGAGCGGATCGTCACAGTGACGGCGACAAATGTGTCAAATAGCACATCCTCGGACGACTCCCGCAGCGATCTTGGCATGCAGCCGCCAGCCAAAAATGCAGTATCTGCACGGTTTGCAGCTCTCAATAAGGTAACGCACAGTCCACTTTCTCTCAGATCATAAAACAAATCAAATAACAAAGATTTCAATATTTATCAAAAAATATATTTCACTCTCAAATTTGTCCCTCACTGTCTTCATTTTCAATTTGACGTGACATTTTGTCCTCTATTTAGCTTCATGGACTGTGTCAGGGTGCTCTGACCTCGGGTCAGACTGATCCAGGTCAACATGGAGGGCGTGGCGAGGTGCACATATCTGAGTACAGACTGTCAGACAAGCAGAGGATGGCGAAGGAGGCCCTAGCCAAGAGGTAAGTCACAGGCTCCCTTCCCACTGAAACATTGTTTCAGGTTCTCTTCCCACACAATCGCATGGCTTTAGGTTCTCTTCCCACTAAATCATTGCTTCAGGTTCTCTTCCCACACAAGTACATGTCTTTAGGTTCTCTTCCCACTAAATCATTGCTTCAGGCTCTCTTCCCACACAATCACATAGCTTTAGGATCTCTTCCCACTAAATCATTGCTTCAGGTTCTCTTCCCACACAAGCACATGGCTTTAGGTTATCTTTTACCAACATAGACACATAGCTTTATGTTTAGATCCTCCCAGAGAAATGCACTGCTCCAGGTTCTCTTCCCACAGAATCGCATGACTTTAGGATCTCTTCCCACTGAAGCATTCCTTTAGGATTATGTTTTCCAACAATAACACATAGCTTTAGGTTTTGTTTCTCCCAGAGAAATAAATTGCTTTAGGCTCTCATCCCACAGAAACACCATTCTTTTGGTGGTCTTCCCACATGTTGCTTTCATATTGGCAAAATTCTCTGGGAAATGATGGTAAACTGAGGTATACTGAGGTATATTCTAACTTGTTCAGATTACCCGGTATCCACATGAAAGGACATGAATGGAGTTTTCTACAAATTAGTTCTACACATATTAACTCCCCTTCATGTCAACATGTATGGGTAAATGATGCCCGTAATAAATCAATTAAACTTGGCATCGTTATTACTGAACAGAACTTTGGTAGTATAATTTCACTGATCAATTTACCTCCACACAGTGCTTCCCAATCACAGATAAATATGAAAATGTGATGTACTGTTGTGTTCACATCTCTCCATATTGACCAATACGTGTATTTATGTACAGATCTATTTATTAAGGATACAAGAAACTAGCGAATATTATCATTGGTGAGGAATTGATTTATTATAAGTCACGTATCCTAATTTGGGTTACCTCTAAACCCATGTGACTGGATGGTTTTGTTATATTTAGGAGCGAGCAAGTGGGGCCAGTCCGACGCATGGTTCAGCCGAAATTTGTGGTGAAACACGCCTCTGTTCAGCCTCAGATAAACAAGCGTAGTGAATCCGAGGCAGTTAATTCCGAGTCCATCACGGCTGCTGTTGCTGCCACCGCTGCTGTAGCCGCCACCCAGCCATTCATCAAGGTAAGGTTGCCGCTACCCTTTGATCAATTTCTCTGCCATCGCCCAAATTTGGCAATCGTATGGGTGAAATATTCCCACAGTGATAATCAACATTTCATACACTCTAAAATCTGGAAACATTCAATAGTTTAGCCCATATGTAAATTTCATTGAAAATAAAATCATGATACAAATAAATTACATGCAGTTTGGTGCCCCCAAATATTCTCAATGCTAGAAACAATTAGAGTTACAGTGAAGGTATATTTACGTGACAGATTGAGATTGATAACTCGCCCACTGCTGCGAACTGTATGTAACCTTGACCTTCTGTCTCAAATTAGATTAGTGATGAACTTCAATCACATTTTGATACTCAACTATTTCTCAAATCTTGAAGCTGCGATTACTGATAAGAGTATAATGCAGGCGATCGTGACCAACAAGTCTGACCTGTGTCTTGACCTGTGTATGACCATGACCTTCAGGCTCAGCACGACCTTGAAGCAAGAATGACAAGTCTACTGGACCGCATCAGCGAGCTGCAGCAGGGTGATGTCAAACTGCTGCCTCCACCTGGTGGTGAGAATGCTCGTGTGGCTGAGCTGGAGAGGCAGGTGTCGGATCTGACCGAGAAGAGGATAGATCACCTGGAGAAGCTACAGCAACAACAGCTGGAGATGCAGGTCAGGACAGCTGCAAATGGATGTCCATCTCCAATGATCTCTGCCTGGACCTTTTTTAATTATTTTATTTTACTTTATTCCATTCTATTTAATTTATTTTTATTATTACTATTATAATTATTGTCGCATATGGGTGAAATATTCCTGCTGCAATGAAAAATAATTCAACCAAACTATTTTTATTATTATTAATATTATTATTAATAATTTATTATATTAAACCATTTTGTGTTCAACAGGCCAAAATGTTTCTGTCTGGTGGCTATGGAAGATCTTCACCTCCGCGTCAGAAGAAAACGTCGCCTTCGCGGTTTTCCGACCCAAGAAATTTCCCTCAAACCTCCAGTGGACGTCTGGCAGCAGAGAAGTCCAAGAAAGCGTTCAGCAAGTCCAAGCTGTACATGCCAGTCAACAAAGGACGGAGGTCTGCAGACACCAGCTTCGGGAGTCGGTCAGAACGATATCAGTCTGAGACTGAAGAACTGAGGACGTCGCCACTCGATACCCCGGCCCCCCGAACACGGCCGCCCAAACCAGCTATATACGAGTCTCAGCCGCAGAAAAGTAAGCACCACGTTTTATTCATTTTTATCATGTCGGGGTGTTTTGTAGTGGAAACAATTAAACCCATGAATTTACACCAAACAGCTAATAGTTATTACATTTATTTTAATGAAGATGTAGATGAAAACTAGAAACAAACAACTAAACGTGATAAGACTTATTTGAGATTACTATGATGGCGAAACTAAAACAAAACAGCTAAACATGATAACACTTATTTAGGATGACGAAAAGGGTCAAACTATGCTATACTCTAAACGATTCTAAGAATGAAAATAAATGTCTATGCTAATAAACTATATTTCTGAAGGTTCTAAAAAACTATCTAAACTACTAAATTATGGAAAAATTTGTCAAACTATAGCTTAGAGTTGTGAACTATCTGAAACCTCTCAGCTAACTGAACTAATGGAGGGAAATCAGGTGTTCGCCAAACGCCCCGCTCGTGTTGCACGATCTTTGCAGCCCGACCGTTGGGTGTGATTTGGCAATCACTTTGTCTCCAGAACACGGGGAGTGCACCTTTAATTGAAGCAATATATAGAGATTATTACACGAGCTAGTGTGTCTTATTGATTTTACGGCGCGAGTGATTCCATTTCAATATTAACTTTGGAATCATGAGTGTCGTAAAATCAATACAACACACTAGCGAGTGTGTTAATTTCTTTATCCAACAACTTTTAAATGGAAATTCATACAACTAGAATGTATTCTCATGTGGAAGTCAAATAGGAAGTGGCGGATAAATACATCCCCCCACCACCAATACTGTACTAACCAATGAAACCATCTATCACGATGATAGGCGTGGGAAAATCTAGGCGTGGGAAAATCGTGATGCAAGCCATGAAACCAGCCAATCAAAATCGTTCCAGGTGTTATGCACTATTGTGCAAGATATGATATTTATGTCATGAGTTATCTTTAACCATATGTTGGATAAAAGTAGCTATGTGTCTGAATTTGTCGCAAATGGGTGAAAGATTCCCGCAGTGACGTTAAACTCCATAATCACTCACTCATGTGTCTGAATATAGAATGGCCACGTTTTAGCAGTTTCTGAGACTGCAGTTATATGTTAGAATGTATTACCTACAGGTTTTCATAGTTGCTAATACTTCAGTAAGTGCAGTAGCCATTTATTTGATTATGATTCATATTTGAAATATTTTAATATTCAGACGTCTAATGTAATGTAATGACCGATTCATACACTTTTAACCCTCTCCCTGCTGGATTAGGCACAGCCACTTCTCTTTAGGGCATTTCTGGTTGCCTCCAGCATGGAGAGGGTTAAACGTGCATTGTATAATACTTGAGCTTGTTTATGTATTTCTATTGAAATGCATCCTGTTTGTTTTTACTAAATCGTAGGTAGAGGGTTGTTGGAGGAGATTCTGGCTATTCAACCTTCGCCAGACCATAGCGCACTACTCACCAGTCGCTCAGGGTACAGTCCCCCAACCAAGCTCAGTCAAGATGATGTTCACTACAGGTAAGGCGTTGTATTCATATTACACAGGAAAACTTCAATTAGTGGATCACAAATCACATATTTTCACAAAACGTTGCACAAACCTTTGCCACAGCAATCTGTATCCGGGACAACCTCTGCTCATATTTTACAGGGTATTTTCCAAAGTAAAGTGACATACTAGCTTTCCAATACTTGATGTGTATAGTACTGTGATCCAGCCATTATGTACTCAACAAAATTAATTAAGGGCCAGTAGATATTTTCTGGGGAAACTTTCTACCAAATCTCGGAACTCGGCCATTCTTCTTCCAATGTATCTGAAATTTCTTGAAGAGTACCTGGAGCCTGTAAACATTTTGAAATTCGTCGTTGTTAATATGATATAACCCTAAATGTATATGTCCACAAAGCCTACTGCCCTTTATCAAATTTGTTGAGTATATATACTACATGTACCATAACAAAATATGGGAATATGTAATAGTTATAATACATTAATTTTCATTCAAAGAGATAACCTATAAATACCACCACTACACAATGTGAGCCCATTGAGCCCCATACAAGCACCTGCATCATAGTATTGCCCATGCAGTGGTAGAACATAGAACTTTGGAGCCAAAGATTCCAGGTTCAAATCCCGCCCCAGGAGCCTGGCATTAATGTTCGCGGAAATTACCTTTCTGATGTGATATTGATAGGATGCACTGTCGGTAGAGTGGTAATGCAGTTATCATCCTTTTGAATTTTGATAGCGGCTCTAAACCCCAATTTAAAAAAAAAAAAAAAAAATTAATTCCTTGGCATTTTGACGATAGTATATATAATATTGGCCATCTATCTTCAGTAGTTGTAGACAGTGTGTTGTAGTGTGTACATATTGTATGTATGTCGAATTATGAAATAAAGTGATGAATGCTAAGACATGACCAAGAAGACTGAAGTTGGAGGGGAAACCAGCGTGGAAATTACAGAACAGTAATGAATAATATCACCTTGCCTGCTCCCGCTATACTCTTCCTAACATTACTCAGATTTGTATAATAGTATAAGCACAGCATGTAAAGGTATTGATTCTCATTGTTGTTTGTGCCTCATCGTAGATTTATGGGTGAAAGATTCTCGCTGCAACGTCGTCGCGTATGGGTGAAATATTCCCGCTGCGACACGTAAAGCACTAATTCATCATCACTGCAATCTTAAGCAATAATTCACTGACACTTAAATCGTCATAGATTTAACCACACACAATTGTTACATAAAGAAGAGGAGCGAGATGGTAGACAATTAAATCAGTTAACATAGGGTTAGATTAGACACAGCCACTGCTCTTTACAGCATTTCTGGTTGCCAAGGTCCAAGGGTCAATGACAGAATTTACACTCTCCTTCATGAAAGCAGTGCCAGTCCTTCCACTATTAACCCCCTCCATGCTGGAGGCAATCAGAGATACCCTAAAGAGCAGTGCATGTGTCTAATCCAGCAGGGAGAGGATTAATGTGTCCAGTACTGCATAGTATAAACTTTTGCCATTTGATCAAGACTGTATGCGACTTACATGCATTTTGAAGGGACATAACTCTAACAGTACTGCTGGCGACAACTTGTGAAATAATGCTGTAGAACTTCTAAAACTAATAGTAGTAAGAATTAAGATATCAGAATGATGGGATCTAGTCTTTTTTAATTTTTTAGTTTTTTTTTATATTAAATATGATTTTCTAATTTGGAATCTTTACTCATGATAACTTCATGAAAGCAGAGACTATAATATTTCATATATGGACACAGTAAGCCATAATGGCATTGTCTGTGGTACTTAATACTCTCTCTCTCTCTCTCTCTCTCTCTCTCTCTCTCTCTCTCTCTCTCTCTCTCTCTCTCTCTCTCTCAACTCTATGTCACATTATATGTATGTTTCTTCTCTTGAACTGAAAGTAAATCACGATCTCCATGTTCGCACGCCTCGGCTAATCATATGCACTTCACTATTCTGATGGCGTGTGAGCTAACCATATTATCTGGGGTTACAAGGGTCCAACTATTCCATATACATGTAAGTCTGGCGGCACGATCAGCGGTCCCCCGGAATTAACCCCGCCAGGCCAATCCATGATCCGACTTGAAGTACGAGGCCAGACCGTGGCCAGACAACTAAGTACTGGTTATACTGTATACACCTATACGTAGAATGAAACAAGAACTGGGTATACGTGTAAACGGTTCAGCCAGCATATGTAGCGTAGCGTAGATACTAGTACATGCAATGGGGGTGTGTCTGTAGTAATAGTATTTTAATTCACGTTTATTGAACAGCGTTTTTGTACATTCGAAAATCGAGAAACCATTCTCCAAGATCTTCCAGGAAATCATGTTTCGGCAGAAGTAGGTAGACTAGCCACCGTGTCTCGGAGTGAAAATTTATCGTTTGTGTATTCGAATGCGAGGAGACTTGCCTTACGTGCAGTATTGATGCATTCACATGGTGTTTTAATTATAAAGGTTGGTCAACCGCAATAAAAATAGAGACATCAGGCCTACGTATTTTGTTCTCAGATTTGTTACCCTGTATTGCAAGTTCTACCTAGTGCTGCCACGCAACATGGCGGAGTTAATTCTGAGATGTATTTGGGAAGCCCCTGTTATATTGTATCAGTATGCATGGCAAGCCCAAACATCTCCTATCATGATTTATACCACTTCTAAAGAGAGTTGTCACATGTCGTGCCGTCATCTCCACTTCATTTCGTAGTCATCTCGTGTTGTCTGCACTGGGTACCGTCTGCTGGCGGAATACTAATCGCCACGCAGCGAGACACGCCGTAATTTCAATCATTTCCTCATCTGCATCTTCATCGCCTAAACTAATTAATTTCAAAGTGTCAGTGCTCAACACCGTCGTTCTTGAGGTAGGCCTAGTTATAAATTTTACAGTTTATTTTTTTTCACGCATCTTTTTCTGATTAGTTTTTTTTTTACTATTATACTTGTATTTCTTTTTATTGCTAAAGTTTCTTCCCGCAAATAGTATCATAACAAATGGTCAATGTCGACGTTGCAAAATTTGGTGGAATGTTGAAATTTTTGACGTAGACAGAAAAGGGAAACGTAGTGCCTTTAAAGTTTGCCTTGTCTTGCATATGAACTTGTAATAGACGTACCGTGCCGTTGATTTTATTTTATTTTTAATTTTTTAATGTTTTGGTGGATGGTGTTTTTTTGGTGTTTAAAAAAAAAGTGTTTCTTGTCTATAAGCATTCAACGTATTTGTAGAACATACACATTGGGCGTCAAAACGTCCTCAATGTTAAAGTATATATACTAGCATTTAGAAAGGTAGCTGTAATTTCTTTTTATAATGTCATGCTTGCCATTTATGTATTGACATCAGCGGGTAAGTTTACACATTATCTATAGTCGTCGCATACTGGCATGCGCCGCCATGGGAAATTCTTTTATCAATGACCTTAATCCTTTGCCCGATACTGTCCTAGACTACCGGTTGATTGTAGTGTTCATTTTAGACTTTTTAGATAAAAATCGTCCGAGATCTACTTCACTGTGTTTATGAAGCGCATTATTCAGTATACGGTTGCTTATTCAAATATTATTTTAGGGTAAACCCGTATACCACGAGAAATTACTTTACTAGATTAATCCACCATTTGCTTGTAAGGTCATATACCATCGTTTGCTTGTAAAGCTATTTTTGAAAATGCGTTTTTTTTTAATTTTTAGAATTTGTATGAATTTCCCAAAATAAATAAACATCGGTGAATTTTGTTTTAGTTGTTCGTGAGAGATAACAGCTTTTGGTATTTTAAAAAATAATACACGTACGTCACTTACCAGATATATGTCTTACAGTCTTACTCGTATCCCGCTGCTTAAACGTTAATGAGCATATTTGTAAAAAATGTGACATTTTTCGCTGGTTTAGTATGATTAGGAGACACGGACTGTCATAGATACATACATACAGTGTCAGATTTACGATCTTCCCTAAACCTGTATAAAGGACTGCCCCTGTTAGTGGTAGTATCGCGTTAGTAGCAGTACCACGTGACACACATTTTGTGAGAAGCTGTCTACAGTCCTATCCAACGATAAAAGAATCATCCTTGTGTATTCTGGTCAGAAGTGAAACTACCAGTTCTCACGAAAGTCTGTCTGCAGCGATTTGTCTTAATTGTCAGGGATGTGTTTACGAGTTCTCTCTCGTCTTTGCCAAGAATGAGAAGAATTACTTATTTCTGAATCTGGATTAATAAATGTGTGGACATTTCGGATAACCATTAGAATCATTAACTGGTTCGTGAGGGTCCCAAAAGTGGTAACATCGAAGTTATAATGTAAATATTTGAAAGAAACACGTATTATATGGTAGCTATACAATAGTAAAACACACACACACACACACGCACGCACTATCTATATTGTTTTTATTTACAGCAACTAAAGATGTAAATTGTTGCTGCCAAAGTCGCTTCCGTGTGAAAATATTTGCTGTCACAAACCTTTTAAAGAACTAAAATACTTGTTCTTTCTGTGTATGTTGATCTATAATATCTGTTGTTGCCAAATCCTTTTGATTTCTAAACATATATAAATGCATGACGTATAGTAACTCCATCTGGACAACCATTATATAATAAACGACCTTGTACTAAGTTGTAGAGGGGCGGGTGGTAGCGCAGTGGTAGAACGCTGGATTTCGGAGCCAAAGGTTATCCGGCATCAATGTTCGCGAAAGTTATCATCCTTGGTCTTGTAAGTACCAGCCGATGCTCGCAGGTTTACTGCAACATTCAGCGCTACGGATGTTACGGGTTTTCTCCTGCCCTAATCTGACAAGCCGTGGTATAAGTGAAAGAATCTTAAAAGCGGCTTTAAACCCCAATTTAAAACAAAACAAAAACAAAAACAAACAAAAACAAACAAAAAACACTAACTAGACCTCCACGTACAGTTTGTTTGTGGACACAACAGAAAAGGCACCAGCTATTCATGTTCTTCCTGTAGTATTGCGTCGCTCAAGAGTTCGTGGAAGGGCAGCGAGTCAAATGCTAAAGAGGTCTTATCTATAATCAACTCATTCAACGATGTCACTCTATCGTGTATTCCACATTAATTTACCTCATATGGATGGCATCGATTCCCCCAACCTTATAAAACGCCGAAATGGTGTTAAACAATAATAACAAATTAAAAAGTAAAATAAAATAAATAAATAAATACAATTTTACCTGTTATATTTAAGCCAACAAAATGTAGGTTGCATTTTAGCCTCAAATACATGTATGTAAAGTCCAAACGGTAATTTTCTATACATTTGATGGTATGCCTTTAACGTTAACCACAGCTCGTCAGTGTTTGACCGATTCAAAATTGCCATGCATCGACTCTCATAAATTACGAGCAATCAGGTCTTGTCACTTACGATCACTTACAAGTGATACGGACGTCACCTACACTTTCTCATCCTGTGTTGCATGTATTGGTGGACCCATTCACTCACCAAATGATATATAACCATTAACCAAGAGGATTACGTCGAGGAAATGCATCCTTAGAAACTGGAATGTTTTAATTTAAACATGTAAAATATATACACGTTGTTTTATGCAATTTGGGCTTAACTGTCGTATATGGAAATACATCTCAGGGCCGACATGCATAGCTGTTTGTGCCTACGGTGAAATTGATGCAATTTTGACGATCTAATCGTACAGAATGCAAACGAGACATCTACAATTCGCGAACTGCTCGAAGGATCACGTAATGCATCAATATAAATGTTCAGACTGAAAACAAATCCAGTAGCGTGGAAAACCGGAGACATTTGTGATCCCCATCTTTGGACTAAAACGGAGAGAGCTCGAGTTGGGGTTTTTTGGGAGGTATTCTTTTTCTTACTTTTTAATTTTTGGTTCCTGAGTACAGATAATCGACACTTTCGTAGTACGTGTATGTAACTCGTACGTTACTCTTCGTTAGGTTCCGAGACCATGATACTTTTACTTTGATTAAAATTCAACAAGTGTAATGTTTTAATCGATATTGGGCTCGGACGTTTGCAACCAGTGTAAATTCAGTGAAATTGGCTGAATGAGTAATCTGCAGTTCGTAAATTTACTTTACTTCCCTGTGTGACTCTGTGTAAATTTACTTTACTTCCCTGTGTGACTCTGTCGAAAGTACATCTACACGTTCCAGTCCCACCTTTTATTCATCCTTTGGTCTAGTGCATTAGTATAGCAATGTAACACGGGGGTTAGTACACAGGTTTCCCTCCACAGTAACTGAAGCCTCCTAGTCTTGAGTTCGAACCTCACCCAGTTGTGTTATGATAGAAAGGCACTATGATTTACTATGACAACTATTACCACCTTGGTTAATCTGATAATGTAACAACTATTACCAACATTGGTTAATCTGCAACGTTTTCCTGAACAGTTTATAGCAATATCATCCTCTAAACTAAGGTTCAATCGATTTTTCTTGCATATACTACCTACACATCCGGTAACCCTTTCTTAGAGCTCTTGTATACACTAAGAGACCATAGCGGTGTCGTGTGTCTGTCTTTCCCTCTGATAGTGCTATCTTGTATTGGTGGATATGAGAGCTTCATGAAAGGTTACCCAGGTGAATATTCACAAGAACCATGGCCGTTATTAAATGAAGGAGAAATACGTCTACTTAATTCATGCTCGTAAATATTCATGTGTTGTACAGGGTCGTAAATTCTTTAGTTGAACAGAAATATATTTTCTGAGAACACTATTTGTTAGTCGCGTAGAAGCAAATTCAAACCAGTGCTTCGAAGTTCATTCATAGTGCTCGTGGCAATTCTTTCTCATTAGGAAGTGCGGATGCATTTTATATACCATCTTTCTCATCATATAATTTTGTTTGATTTACAAACTTTCTTGATTTGTGTGAAGTTCAGTGTGGATTCCAAATAGTTGTATACAGTATGGATTTCCAAAAAAAACACCTGTACAAAAATAACTCACCATAATGTTCTGTTGCACTGTTCGCGAATTTTGC
>JAUTBT010032291.1:0-18595 GCA_032361225.1 Lepetodrilus schrolli | reverse complement strand
TCCTCCTGCCCTAAAACTGACAAGTCGTGATATAAGTGAAAGAATCTTGAAAGCGACTCTAAACCCCAATTAAAAAAACACACCCAAAAAACATAGAATATGATAGATACAGTTGTACATGCACATTGCTAGTGGTGTATGGATGAACGATCCCTCTATGACTTAAAACTCTAACTCAGCACTCACTCTTTTACATGCACATTGTCATATGTTTCCATGCTGTTTTTATTGCAGGTTTCACGGAAGTTCACTCAGATCCACGGTTTCAAGTTGCCATGAGACAAAGCAAGTCCACTGTGCCTCGCAAGAAGTGCAAGAAAGTTGTCGGAAAACTCCAGCAAAGAACTGCCGTAGAAATCCTTACTGGTAAGTCTGGCGATGTGCTGCACTTGTCTGGCAATGTGCTGACTTGTCTGGCAATGTGCTGACTTGTCTGGCGATGTGCTGACTTGTCTGGCGATGTGCTGACTTGTCTGGCAATGTGCTGACTTGTCTGGCAATGTGCTGACTTGTCTGGCGATGTTCTGACTTGTCAGGCAATGTGCTGACTTGTCTGGCTATGTGTTGACTTGTCTGGCAATGTGTTGACTTGTCTGGCGATGTTCTGACTTGTCTGGCAATGTGCTGACTTGTCTGGCAATGTGTTGACTTGTCTGGCAATGTGTTGACTTGTCTGGCGATGTTCTGACTTGTCTGGCAATGTGTTGACTTGTCTGGCAATGTGTTGACTTGTCTGGCGATGTTCTGATTTGTCTGGCAATGTGCTGACTTGTCTGGCAATGTGCTGCACTTGTCTGGCGATGTGCTGACTTGTCTGGCAATGTGCTGACTTGTCTGTCTGCTGCACTTGTCATTGACATGATAAGATGTAAACACCATGGATCAGATGTATAATTTAATAATCGGGATAGTCTACTAATGACAGTCACTAATTGTCTTGCTTCTTGCAGTACTAGTAATTGTCCAATAACAGAATGCAAATTAATGGTTATGAACAGGGATTGTTATGGATCTGTTCGATCTGTTTGCTTATTCATGCAGTAAGCACAATCTGTTTAGGGTGAACTATATCTGTTATGACATATTATAAGTTATAGATAATTATGTTTTTCTAAATGTTCGGTTCAAATTCCTGTTTGTTTAATACTGTATTCGTTACTTTCAGATAACATTGACAGGCCGAAGAAAGCACGGGTGGTAGCAGAAAAGGACTTGTCAAAACAAGGTGCTAAAGGTGGGCTCTATTTTACTCTTGTCTTGATTTCCTCCAATATGAAATTGTTACTGTGGTACATGCTTTACGACACTATTGCCAATGATTGCATTATTACCGATTTCTTGTCGTGCAGACATTATCACGACGTCGTCATGGCGAGCAGGACAACAGCTGGTCCTGCAGACCCTCGGACCCGCCAGACCCTCCAAGAAGTCCTCTCAAGGCCGGTCTGAAGCTGCTGCAGGGTCAGGTAGGACATCCTCTAATATGAAGGGCCACTGCCTCCTTACATTTACTGACTAAGGTCATTTACCACATAAATGTAATGTATTAAATGAACAGTCACTGAGACTGGATTTCAATGACCAATACTATCATCCATTGGATTGGATGATTGAAGCCAGGCACAGCAATTTTCCGTGGATCCGATTTATTTGCCCTGGACATGGTTTGGGGCTTGAGCCCCCAGACACTTGCCTGCCATGCCCGTGAAGCTGTGACAGATTTTCACTACTACAGTTTTAATCATAGGTGGCATGAACATTTTGTCAATTAACAATAGCTCTATATTTCCTCGATTTGACTACTTTCCTATAACTCGTGGCATATTGTAGCATATTTACAGTCATTTTTCACAATTTGCTGCGGTTTCCAGATGATGTCCAACCAGAAGATATTCGGAGACCAGACGGTGCCGAGACACACAACCTTCTCTCCACGGGCAACAGAGAGGGCGCTGTAGGAGGCAACACGACCGCCAAGATTGGCAAGACGCTCTCGGAGGAGGCTCGGCAGATCCTAGACGACCTCCAAATGGAAAACGAAGGTATGCTATAGGAATCATGCTATTTCAAATGTTGTCCACAGTGTAGACATGCTCTATAGTGCTGCCTGAAGTAATTATTTAATTTTATTTAAAAGAAATCATTTTCCCTGTGTATTTTTGTTTAGAGTATGTTCATACATGGATTATCATGCTATATAAATAGACTATTATTATTATTATTATTATTATTATTAGTATTTTCAGTAGATATTCTGTATCATGTTTTATCAGCTTCCTTGGAAATTCTACGTACGAAGCTGTCGTGTGTGCATGTTTTATATGCAGGTTAGCTATGTTTTGTAGCCTAACTGCAAACATACAGCAACAATCTGTAATGCTATTCGGTAAAATGTTTTAGCAGCGTCCATGGAAATATTGCGTACAAAGCTGTCACATGTGTGTTTTATATCCAGGTGGCGCTGTGGAGACCGCTTCCAGACATGACAAGCGGCGTCCAGCTGTTAAAAGGAAAGCTCCCAAGAGCTCCGGTGAGAAAAGCTGACCACTATCAAATAACATCTTAAACACCCGACTCTCATTTTGTAATTACAACGTGACCGTGTGCTGTCGTTGCCTGCTGAACCAAGGTGAAATGCACGAAATATTCTGTAATTTAAAGAAGAGTCATCCAAATAGTACACTCCCTAATTAAGTCTTGCCATGAAGGGGAAGTTTATAGGCATAGAGGGTATGTGCCAGGGTGTGGTTATTCCCCACACATTAAAACATAAAACAACTAATAATGTTAGCGTATTTTGTATTATGTTTTATGCAAATTTGTCATTATATTGTTAAGAAATGTCACAGCAGGCCCTGACAGTATGAAATGTTTTTGAGTACAAACTCATGCTAAGCTCAAGGTTTTGTTCACAAATTCCAATATAAAATTTAAAATAGTCAAAAACGTTTTGGTAAGCTCAGGGCCAGATATGCTTAAATTGTTTATCAAAGCACATATTTCCTAATAGAAAAAGTAGATTTCATATTTCTACACCTCATCCTCATATTATGAAATCAGGGTTATTTTCCTCACTCTCCGCTGTGTGTTCCAGAGTCGGACCAGCTCTCCAAGCAGCGTCACTATGACCAGAGCAAGGTGCGGCGCTACATCGCCAAGCAGAAGGCCGAGCGCCTCCGGAGGAAGAAGGAGGAAGAGAGGGCAGCCAAGGAGGAGAACGAGAAGAAGAAGAGGCTCCTGGATGAGCTGTATAACAAGCAGAAGCCCAAGGAGCCACCACCGACGTCCAGAGTCAAGACCAGGAGGAAGACCACCAAGGAGGAGCACGATGCTGTGAGTTCTCCTGACTTCTCCCGATGCCTCCTGACTTCTCCTGACGTCTCTCCCTTCTCCTGACTTCTCCTGACTTCTCCCGATGCCTCCTGCCTTCTCCTGACTTCTCCCGATGCCTCCTGACTTCTCTCCATTCTCCTGACTTCTCCCGATGCCTCCTGACTTCTCTCACTTCTCCTGACTTCTCCTGACTTCTCTCCTGACTTCTTCTGACTTTTCCTGACTTCTCCCGATACCTTCTGACTTCTCTCCTGACTTCTCTCCTGACTTCTCCTGACTTCTCCCGACTTCTCCTGACTAGGCTCTGTGCAGATGTATTAAGTCTTTGATGACTGTTTGATTAATGTATTTACTTTTTGATGATCATTGTGGATATGTAGTCCTTTGAGCTTGCTTTTAAATGTGGATTTGGTGGAATAGTCCACATGATGTCAGGGTCACACTAAACCCCATCCTTTAAAAATTAGTTCTATCATTATTGCACTACTGTTATTACACTCCTGTTCTTGCACTCATGGCTATTTTATGTGATAAAACGAGTTATCACTCTTGTAGAGTCGTATAGTTAGGCCTCATATGCTCATTCTGTGGAACAGGATCCTGGTCCGTATGCACTGTGATAATGAAATTGTCGTTGTTTCCTTAGCATGGTGCCAATAAAGAGAACGTGGCTGGTGATATGAATATGGATGTGGACCTGGATATGGACATGGATGCGGAAGAAGACGAGTCCACGCTGACTGAAGGAACTGAAGATGAGGCCACGCCCACTGGGACCCCGAGGGAGAGGAGGTAAGAGGCGAGATCATTGTCAGGCCACATCAGGTTAATTATTTGTGTCTCGTCAAATTTCTTCACTTCACTTGATCTAGAGACCAATGTTATGTTACAATCTCTGCTTGTCCACACCATAAACAGAACTCTCCGTCTCTTCGAAGCAGCTGAGAATGAACCGCAGATTGGAAAAGGATCCCTTCTGTACATGTACATTTCGAGAGAAAAAATTAGATTATGTTTTAGGTGGTGAACATTTTGATAAATTAACTGCTAATGGCTAAGTTTCAGCAAACAGATATGATTTATGGTTCAAACACAGCACACATTTGCTCGGAGACTTATGCACCTTCTTGTCTGCTGAGGAAGTGTCAGCTGTGAGGACTGGCCCTGATATTACACATTTGTTTTAAGTACAATTTCATGCTCAACTCAAAGTTTTTGTCATAAATCATCATATACAAGCATGGCAATTTTCCACGGATCCATAGGAATCTGCTGATTTATTTGTCCAGGGATCAATTTATTTGCACTGGACGTTGCTTGGGCCCCCAGACCCCAGACTTGTTTTCTGTTGAAATCACAATTGTCTGCATATATTAATATTTGAGCATGAGCATGAAATTATTCTCAAAAAGTATCGTAATCTTTTGGCCATACCTGGGTTCTCGTAGGGAACTCTTATATATTGCAAGCGAGCATTTGCAAGAGGGTTAAGAGGGTTGTTGTTTAATTCAGGTATGATGGCACCTACGGCCTTGGTCAGACCGCGACGGTCCCCGCGTCATCTGTGACGGTCGCCGGACAGAAGCTGAACCTGGATGTGGATGCAGTTCTGTCCAAGTTCTCAGAGATCATCAGCCGCAAGAAGGACACGCAGACGGCCGGCAATATCTACCAGCAGCCCAGTTTGGACACCGGCCATCGAACTCAGGCTGACAGGATCCGAGCGGTCAAGGAGACATCGGCGACACTGCAATGCAAACTGGCGGCCAGCCGGGACATGATAAAGGGTATGTAGTGTTAGTGTTAAAAATAGTATGTGAAATGAGGCTATTACTTTGAAACAAATACCAATAAGTTAGTGAGGATGAAAGGTGGAGATAAAGACCACAGATGTACTGTTGCAGATTTATAATTGCACTTGGGGATAAATAAATTGTACTATTATTTTGAAAATATAATTGGATGATGAATGCACAATTTGTTTTTAATTGTCTTTATAGTCAGTCGTAAGAATATTCATGTTTTCAGTGATGTGTGAGTTTTGTTGTGGCTTTGCTATTCAGGTGCCAACAAGGGTTTGGATGAGAATCGCCCACCTCGCTACAACAGAATTATCGGCTCGGCACAGGACTTTCAAGTATTCGACGCCAACCTGCCAGGCGAGTCAACACCACATTATGGTTCCACAAATAATAATAATAATAATAATAATATTAGTTTATAATTATTATTATAATTATGATTGATATAATTGTTAATTCCACAAATAATAATAATTATTATTATGAGTCGAAATCTTAATTCCACAAATAATAATAACAATAATAATAATAATAATAATTATTATTATAATTATTATTTATATATATAATTATTATTATAATTATTATTTGTTGAATTAAGATTTTGACTCATAATAATAATAATAATAATAACAATAATAATAATAATAGTAATAATAATTATATTTATAATTTAATCATAATATTTATAATTATAGTTTATATTTATATAGCACAAGTGCTTCTATGTACAATGATGATATACTCAGAGTGCAAGTTTGCACATCTTGGATATTCACACATTATTAAAATTGTCTTCCATTTTCTTGTGACATTGCATTTCAGTAGTTTTTTTTTATATCTATGTCCAGGGTCCAGAAACTCCCATCATGCACTGGGAGTGCGGGACCAGAACGTGGCCGCCACACGGATACAGGCGGCGTATCGCGGTCACACCGTACGACAAAGTATGAATTGGCCGCTTCCCTCAGGTCGCGGTCTCGGGTCACAGCTCCGGACTGGGGAGAGGCTGGTTGATGTGGTAAGTCTATCCCGAGTGTTTCTGAGTTGTGTGGTCTCTGCTAGCGTTATTATTATGGAATTTTTCTGTTGGCACAGTAGAAAAGTCCCAATCTGGGAGACTGGTTTATCAAGATGTCTTAAAATACAGACAGTAAAAAAAGAATTAAAAAAAAAAATTCTTTATTTTTCTTTTATTATTATTTTTGTGGGGTATTAGTATTTAGAGCTTCTTCCTGTGCTGTCAGCAGTCAGCTAGTCTGTCAGATAAGGCCGCTGTTTCCTAAACAAGATGTTTTGTGTTTCAGGATGCCCTGGAGGAGTCCTCCATCACGGAGACATCAACATTCAGCGACATCACGATAACGGAAGACTCTGAGAACGAATCTATGAATGCTCCCCTGGGCAAGGCAAGGCAGAACATTGTGATCTTTGAATTGGCGAATATTAAATTATCGATTCATAAGGATTTATTCATTATGGAGGCATTAATTGAAAACAATCGTTGGCATCTGTGACATCTGTGAAGGTTGTAATGTGTACAGTTGCTTCTATTTCAATACACCAAAACACACTGGAATAGTCCCCAGATCAGCCACTATTCAACTTATGTTTTTCATATGTTTGGTCATTGAACAATGAGTGTTGTTGCTGTTGCAGATGCTGAAGCACAAGCAGGCCACGAAGCCGGCCACGTTTCAGATGGCCAACAGGTTTGCCTGGGAAGAACCGAAAGGTGACCCCATGTCCATCATCAACGTATACCTGGGGAGAGGTGAGCGGCTTCTCAGACTCTAGACCCTGCTTTTCAGAACGATGATAGCCTTATGAGAGATGTAACTCTTACTCCTGTACAGCCAGTTGTATATTGTAGCCTTATAGTCAGTCGTTCTGTGGAACAGGCTCTGGGTGTCAACTCTGTTTTATAATAGTTGCGTATGGGTGAAATATTCCTGTTGTGGCGAAAAACAATCAATATTTCATTATACTTTATATTAATATTATAGAAAATTATGCTTGATAGCAGCTTTACTGATGTCCTTGGATATTTATTACAATGGCACGTTATCTGAAATAGTTCCTGTTAAGACCAAAATAAAGCAGTGAATGTCTGTGGAAACCTGGCCCCGAGATTACGAAACTTTTTGAGTATGATTTTACGCTCCAGCTCAAATTTTATGGTGGGATTTGTGAACAAAACCTTGAGTCAACCATGCATTTGTACTCCAAAAAGTATTGTAATCTCGGGGCCTGTTCTTACTTGCTGTCCTGTCACCAAAAATCCTGGGTTCAAACCTGGCATCAGTGTTTATGAAAGTTACCTTTCTGAAGCCCTGTCTCTACTATCATGCAGTTATCATCCTTGGTTCATCAGTATGAACTTGTTCTCACAGGTTTACTTTAACACTCAGTTGCCTGTTGCAGGTTTCCACCTGCCATAAACTGACAAACAATGATATGAGCAGAACAATTTTGGTTTCATTCTACCATAAACTGACAAGCCGTGATATGAGTGAAACAACTTTGAAAGCATCTATAAACCCCAATTCAAACAAAATGGAACAATTTGCTGGAGTTCTGTTTGTGAATTTAGGCTGTGTGTTTCAGGGCATGACAAAGTGGGATCAAGTCTTCCAAGGGAAAGTGCAATTAGTGTCATGGACAGGGAGCAGCCATTGCTTCAGGGAAGTTTACCTCAGACAATGGCCACACGGCCAACCACTTCACAGATATCTTCCCACCAACGTGCTTCAAGGTCTTTGTCCAGTCAGAGTCAAGTCTCTGGAGCTTCCGTGGCGGCAACGGCCGTCGGCGTGGGAACGGCCCAGAGGTCATTCAGGGGAGAGACGTACGGCCAGTCAAGGTCAAAAGAGGTCGAGGTCACCGCCGGGTCCAAGGGTGATGATGCCAGTCATAGATTGCTGCTCAGCGACCACTCTCAAGTGTCCAGTAGGATCGGCAGGTCGGTGGAACTTTCATACAGCCTGCTAGGGTGCCGTTAGTACACGTTAGGCTTTGATTTGAACCTCTGCAGAAACATGACTGAATGTTACAATTATGGCACAATCCTGATAGGAGGCACAGTCTTGAACTGCATGCTTACTGCATGCTACCAGCGATGCTGGTCACTTTTTAACATTTAATAAATATTATTCAAATTTTATTATCCTGTTTCTATTGGATAGTAGGCATTCTGTTTATTTCTTGCTGCTTCAGACATGTCCAAGGTAACATTCGTCCCAGTCGTGAAAGCATTACTGACGATTCTTGTACACAATCATTCAGGTGAGCTGATGTATATTTATGTATTTCTGACCCTAGTGTTATGAAATACGCTCATTGTCGGACTTGTCGTGTATGGATGATTCCTGCTGCGACGTAAAGGAATAAATCACTCGCATTGCCGGACAGTTAACTGTGGCTTTGCATTGTTTTCCTATTTAATTACTAATGTCAGATGTTCTTCCTGTGTGTTGTTTTGAAATGAACAGATTAAAAGCCCAGATATAAGTGAAAGAATTTTAAAAGTGGCTCTAAATCCCAATTAAAAGAAATATATAATGAAAGAAAGCCCAAATGCTTCTGCAAATAATATAAACTATTTCATAGAATGTGTTATAATGCAATCACCCTTTTTCTGATATGTGTGACTTGAAACATGAAAGTTGAAACCATGTGTGGCTTTAAATGGACATATTGAAGCCCAAGTAGTTGCTGATATTAATAATAATAGAATACATCGACAGGGATGATGATGATGAGATTGCATTTGTTTGCAATGTGTAGCTATAAATAGACAGGGTGAAACTCTTCAGATAGTTGCTGATAATAATGTAATACATGTCATGTTGACAGTGAGGAAGACGAGGATCGAACCCCTACTGCCAGCAGGCCCTCTAGCCACCCGGCCACTCGTCCTGGTGGACACTCTCACCACAGTGCCAAGTCACCGGCGTTGGCGGCCGACTCGGACACATCACTGGTCAGCGATGAAGACACGCTGCAATCCCGACTCTCCAGGGTAAGTCCAGTTATAGTTGCCCTTTCCTTGCTTTTATTCTGAGTAATAACGTATAATCCTATCATAGCAACAATGTCACCCATCAATTACATGAATTTCGAGCTGACCAACCAAATCGCATAAAGGAAGTTTGGCGAGGTGCTCTCTGATACCACTATAGGTGTACTTGATTTCAAATTGACTAATCCAAATGCATGCAGGAAGCTGGCATACTGGAATCTGGTATCCACTATTTGGATACTAGGTACTTGACTTCCTTATTTCATAGTGGCCTATCAAAATACAGCAGAAATCTGGCCCTGAGAATCTGATTGTCGCAAATGGATGAAAGATTCTCGCAGAGATAATCACTCACTCAGTCACCAGGGTTACAAATCTATTTGAGTAGGACTTCATACACAAGCTCAAATTATTGTATTTTTGGTTGTTTAGGGATTTGTGAACAAAACTTTTGAGTTTGTACTAAAAAAGGAATGCGTAATCTCATGGTCTGATATCAGGGTGAGATGTTCTCTGGATTATTGATACTGACTGTTGCCTTCAAGCTGGTAAAGCATTTCTGTGGAGGACATACAATCTGTACACTTCATTGACAATGTTACCTGCATGTTGCAGCCTGACCTGCTCCCATCCAGCCATAGCGAGAGTGGTGACACTGGGAGGTTCTCCCCCGGGACGCTGGAACTGCAGATGAACGCAGAGCTGAACCGACTGGAGACCATGGAGGAGACACTGCACCAGCTGACCGGTGTTGACCGCACGCGCGCCGTTGCCATGGCGCAGCAGGAAACGGTTTCACTGGCGCAGATGCTCAAGGTCAGTAGAGCCAGGTCGCACTGACATTAGAAGAGAAACCTGTCGAACATAGTTGTTAAACTTGGTTGCTTTTTAAGTAATATTTTGTTAAAGAGAATACAAACCTGTCAAACATTGTCTCACTTGGTCTGGTTACATGTTAAATGGTTGTTAGCACAGTGGTAGGTTGTTGGATTTTGGAGAGAGTTCTGAGTTTGAATATACAGAGGATCCAACATCAACAATCGTAGTTGTTATGTCTATTGGCCTTTACTCCAAAGTCTGACAATATACCACCTGGCCAGCAATATATGTGGGTGTTGACTTCAGCAAGCATAGATCTGTTGTAATAGCAACAACAAGTACACTTGGATCATGTTAACTATATTCTGGTTTTGTCTTCAGGCAAGACAACAAGGTCATGAGCACGAAATGCGCCAGCTGAAACTACAGGCGGAGAGAGAAGCCTATGAGGCCAACAAACAGCTGGAGGAGATGACAGGACGTATAGGGGGTGTTCCGGTCGTGACGGCCGCAGCCCAACAGACATGCCTGAGTCAAGAAGAGATTCAAAGTCTGAAGAAACAGGCCATCAGGGCCACAGCCGAGGCGTGGAAACTTGGCCCAGCTGAGAACAGTTGGAAACTCACCAGGAAGGAGAAGTCGGGGCCCAGCGGACATGCGACAAAGTCACGTGGGACGCCTGCGAAGTCTGAACAGAGTGACGTCACGGATTCCGTCTCGCTGAAGAAACCGCGGAAACCGATGTCTGTGTCATACAGTAGCAGCAAGTCATATTCCAGGACCTCAAGGTAATGCTAGTGATGACATTGTATTAAATACCTGTTTTGAAGGTTTTCAATTGTTTGAATACACCAGGTTTTGCCCTAGGCTTAACTATGGGGTCGGTGACTCTAAAAACAAAAAGCCGTTTTCAAATTACTCGTAATACTATTACTCATTACTCATTTTTGACAGTCTACAATACCTTTTGCTTGAAAATATTCCATTTCTGCACCTAGGGTGACACAGTGTTCTAAGACAAATATGCTGTGCTTATATATCGTCTATGATGTTTTATGTGAGATGAACATGGTGTTGTATGTGAGATGAACATGGTGTTGTATGTGAGATGAACATGGTGTTGTATGTGAGATGAACATGGTGTTGATTTCCAGGAGTGTCATGTCGACTGGTGTACGGACAGCCAAGGACAGCCAGCTTGACACCGACAGTGACAGCATCCAGACTGCCAGTGACGCCGAGGCTCGCGACATGTCACAGGCCAGGAGCGTTGCCGAAGAAATGCATGGTCAGCATTGGTTGCCAACATCAGCATATTGAGTTACTGTAAAACGGGTATTATTCGCGTGTCTCTAATTTTCACGAAATTCACTATGTGTATTTGATCGTGAATTTAAGAATCACGCGAATTATATACTAGTTGACCATACTATAGAACGAGGGCCCACTCTCTACCCAGGACGAGACTCGTTGATAGTTATCATCAAAACATGTTCGGGCTGAAGGCCGACTGAGCATCTAGGCCGTGAATTAGTTGACAATACCTTGTTCAGATTGATTGGATTGTAGTTATGTAACAACACTATAAACTGTGGGATCATTTAATCATCGGCTGATCATGGTCAATTGTATGTATGTGTAAGCTGTAAAGTCAGCAATGTATTGAAATGGCATGTGTAACATTATGATGTCACTTCTGTTTCGAGTAAAACCCGGGAATCTACCAATGAGTAGGAACTGAGGTTTGTGAACTTGTTAAATGACGTTTTAAAAAAAACGTGAATTCTACAAATCGTGTATCTGTTTTTTTACTTAAATTTTACAAAATCGTGAAAATTGCGAGCCGCTAAATATAACCGTCTTACAGTACTGATAATTAATTCATTCTAGCTAGTGTTACATTGACACTTTCAGTCTGTGCTAACTTTGTTCATGTTGTCTGAAAGCTGACTCAATCATATTTATAGCACAATTAATCATTCCTCGTCATATATGGATTAAAGAATCCTGCTGTGATGTTAAACAATAATTCACTCACTGAAAGCTGACTAAATGTTGTCTCATTGCTGTCTCTCCAGATGAGGACTACACGATGTCCTTTGACGAGTCGATGACGGAGGACGAGTCCTTCATGCAGGTCCTGCCGTCCGAGTCTCACCGTAAAGAGGCCAAGCGTCGCCATGCCGACCCGTCGGCGTCCGTCACTGCTGCCGACGAAACATGTGAGAACTTTATGTCAACTTTACGACACAGTACCATAGCCATGCCCTCAAAGTTTGTCTGTGGAATTTAGTAATATGTGAGAATCTGTAACTGAATGTAAAGAAGTGTTTCGAGGAGTTGTGTGATCGATATGGAAAAGTTGATTTTTTTGGGGTAAAATATGTTTTCTTACTTTTCTGTAGAATAAGCAAAGTACACATCCATGAAACAGCTTAAAGTTCATCTTGGTGTTATCATTTTGGGGATGTAAATCATGAATGCACATTTTTATCTGCTTGGGAGGGTTGAGGAGAAGATTGTCAATTTGCAAAATTTTGACTGGTGATGAAAAACCAGCATTGCTTGGCAAATTAACATACGGGGAGAAAGCAAACAAATATCCAAGCTTTTCATTTACTGTTATTATTTATATGTGCAGCTTCGGGAAGTCGTCTTGGCCTTGTGGACGATCTATCTTCTCTCTTTGTCGGAGACAACTTCAGTCGTTTCACCACGGGCATGGTGCACCAGATCATGAAGGAGGAAGAGTTGCGTGCCCAACACCAGGCGGCGCTGCTACGGCTACGTGAGAAAGCGCTGAAGGAGAAAACAAAGGCGGAGTTGGCATGGATCAAGCAGCAGAAGCAACATCGACAGCGAGGAGGTGATGACAAGTACCCCCAGATACACAAACAGGAGCAGTCCATTCTCAAGAGGCAGAAGGAGCAGCAGGTGAGTCCCTTGTAGAAGTAGGGGTTGACAGGCTGTATCAGAGACATGAACAGGAGCAGTCCATTCTCAGGCAGAAGGAGCAGCAGGTGAGTCCATTGTAGAAGTAGGGGTTGACAGGCTGTATCAGAGACATGAACAGGAGCAGTCCATTCTCAAGAGGCAGGAGCAGCAGGTGAGTCCATATTCAAGTTGGGGATGACAAGTAGGCCCAGAAATAGGGAAGCACCCATTTCTACATCAATGGTGGTTTTTTCATTGACCGAGCATTGAAATGAACATAGTGTTATAGTTTTCTTGGAGAAATATTACCTGGAATTAACTGTTCCTAATGTGTGTTACATATGGTACATGGGACTTGTTCCTGTTGGAAGTTGGCTCTGTGTGTACTAACTCTTGTTTTGTGTGTGTGACAGGAGGAGATTCGCCGGCTGAAGGAAGCCAACAAGCAGGCCAGTCTGGAGAGGCGGAGTTTACTGCAGCAACACGAGGAGATCGCCCGCATACGGCAGTCCACCCGCTCTGTGAGTAGTCCAGTCAGCCAACACAAGGAGACTACTACACACATGTCCTTTTGCCTTTCAGACAGATTAATTGCAAATGTATCTGTAGCCGGGTGTGATCTCAGATACTCCTACTGGTCTTGGCCAGAGGGGTTGCCCCTTTTGGCTGTCGGTAGAACGTTGGACTTGCAATCCAGCAACTCGGGTTCAAATCCCATGATCGGCATGGTCATCTGTTTCATATGTAATGAGCAAAATGAGTTGAATACATTTGAAACCAATGAGTTGTATCTTACAGATACTAATGTAGTGTACTGTTTCTTGCACACTTTTAATCAGTAGCGTATGGACGAAATATTGCCACAGTGACGAAAAGCATCAAATAAATAAATAAAACTTTTAATCATGAAAATCTGATCTGGTGCATAGATACAATGGTAGATATGTAATACATCCTACTAATGTGTGTCACAACCCGATTATCAAACATTAAATATTTTTCCACCAATAGAAAGGAGTGCAACACCAATTTTTTGTAAACAAAACAAACTGACAGACAGAAATAGAAACCATCATAGAAACTGGCCCCTGTTCCATAGAGTGATCGTAGCACTACGATTGTTCTGTGGAACTGGGCCCAGGGTTTTAGCATACATCATTGGCTGGATAAACAGTGACATGGAATATAAAAAAAATGTCCACGCTTTAAAAAAAAAGTGTTCCATGTGTTTTTAATGTTCCACGTTTTTTAATGGTCCACATTGTTTTCTAGACATTGGGGCATCTGAAGGAGACGACGCGTCCTGCTGGACGACTAAACAGACATGACGATGTCCACACAGAGGATGAAGTCAGTGCTGTGAGTGGGAGTACAGGGGCCCTGTTCACAAAGCTATGATCAATTTTGAATCTATTGACCACCACTCTCATCTTACAATAGATTCACAATCGATTGTAGATAAAATGGCTTTGGATCGGGCCTCGGACTCGGATGAATGTCATCCTTGTTTTCAGTCTTCCACATATTTTAACTCTTTCCACACGGGCATTGTCTTTTGGTTGGCCATTGCATTGCTCAAAATAGTTAAAATAGATAGACACATACATCCCCTGCAGTTTGAACAATATACAATATTTACATTAGTTTTCCAACAAAAAATGTCAAATGTCTCAGATTCAATGTTTACATTAAGTACCGCTTTTGCTACAAAAAAATTGCCAAAATAGTTGTCACTTCTGTGACCCCGACACTAGTGATATGCTTGTACTTGCAGCTTGACGATGCCTCCGATATTAGTGAAGACATGTCACAGGTCAAAGGTGAGTCTCTCTTGCGTGTCTGTTACAGCACTGTCAGACGTTGAACTTGTGTAATCTAAACATAGCTTGCTACGAGTCCATTACTGGTTAGTATAGGACTGTGTTTATTGTGACGTAAAACAATAATAATTCACTGTGTTAATTCTGTTGCTGTTTCTTGATTATTCATGACCACATGTCCTCAGATTACAAGTCCGACTCAGAAATTTATGATGCTGAGCGGCGACGAAGCAAAGGAGAGAAACAGAAGATTGACAAACAGATGAAAAACAGACTGGACCAAAAGTAAGTCACAACTGCCTTCTTATAGAGCAGTTAACTCCTTCCTCGTGAATTGATCATAATCACGTATGGGTGAAAGATTCCCGCTGTGATGTAAACATTAATTCACTCACTCGTGGAACGATCCAGAGATCCAGAGATTCTGTGGGCAGTAGTCATATTAGTCCATACAATGATCTGAAGGATATTCCAATCGTATATGTCACATTAGCAAATGAGAAGCATCTTATCCTGTTTAATTGTCATATAGGAAATGTTTTCAATGTTTGATCCTATTGTTAATGCTAATCACTGTCTGAATCTGGTCTTTTCATCACTGTCTGGGTCCAGTTCTAATCACTATCTGTTTTCTGTATTCTAATCCTTCTCTGGATCCCCTACTCTAAGCACTATCTTACCCGACTGTTCTCGTCGCAAATGGGTGAAAGATTCCCGCAGCGATGTTAAACTCCATAATCACTCATTACCCGGCTGTTCTACTCACATAATAGTCTGTTCTGTCTGTTCTAATCACTGTTGTCTGTCCCTGCTGTTCTAATCACTGTGCCAGTATGCTCTAATCACTGTCTGGACCTGTCTGTTCTAATCACTGCCTGGACCTGCTGTTCTAATTGTGTTGATTTGATGTTCTAATCACTGTCTGTACCTGCAATTCTAATCACTGTCCAGACCTGCTGTTCTAATCACTGTGCCTGTTCTAATCACTGTGCCTGTTCTAATCACTGTCTGCTCTAATCACTGTCAGGACCTGCCATTTTAATCACTGTCCGGACCTGCTGTTCTAATCAATTTATTTTTCCTGCTGTTTTAAGCACGGTCTGGACCTGCTTGTCTAATCACTGTCTGAGCCTGCTTGTCTAATCAATTTCTGTTCCTGCTGTTCTAATCACTGTCTGAGCCTGCTTGTCTAATCACTGTCTGGATCCACTAATCACTGTCTGGCCTGTCTGTTATAACCACTGTCTGTTCTGTCTGCAGGTACCTTACAACGAGGGAGCAGAAGCTTCACCGACGGAGGAGGAATGCGGAGGAGCTGCTGGCGTGGAAGCAGCGTCTGGACCAGGAGGAGCAGATGGTCTTCTCCCTGGAGAAGCAGGCCATCTCCGTGTGGGGGGAGGACGGCAAGGACGCCACCAAGCAGGATCGTCCTCCCACCCGCAGAGGACGCACTCGCCCGACGCAGGAGGACGCAGCCAACAGAGGTGAGAGAGCTGGGAATGTGGGAGTAGAGAGCAGGATGGAATAATAGAATACTGGATGCATACATACAAGTTGAAATTACATGAAAGCATCTTGAAAGCGACTAAACCCCAATTAAAAAAAAATAGAAATAAATCAAATATATACATGCTTTATTTAAGACCATTAATACCCACACAATAAAACAAAGGTTAGAGAGCAGGGAAGTTTGGGGATCAAGGCTGGAATAATGAATTAATAAATAAATATAAATAAGATAAAATAATAATAATAATATATACTACAAATGCTAATAATTCAAACATTATTTATTCTATCCATGGCACAGTAGCACAGGAGAAGCAGAAAGGTGCAGCCAGAGATGATGCTGTGTCCACCGGGCTCGCTGCAACGTCCGAGGCAATCTCCACCCAGATCACCGCCTCCCACACTGACAAGACTGACAAAAAGTCCCATGGAGCCAGGTCAAGGTCACCAACTGCTAGCGGCAGCGAGGGATCGATTCCGGAGGAGATCCCGACACGATCTGACGATGGATCTGTTTCCAGTCCAGAGAAGAAGTAAGTGATCAGTTGCTGGAAACTTTACAGAGTATATTTTCACAGCTTTGATGGTGTTTTTTTACTAAATATTCGTGACAGAAATGACCTCATCCAGTGGTGTACTCTAATGGTTCCTCTTTCAGTTTTGTATCTGAGAGTACGAGTTCAATGTGAATCGCCAATTTGTGATATCACAATTGTCTGTTGCCATGCCTGCAAAGTTTGCTGAACATTAATGATCTCCTCCTTGATTTCAGTGACGACACCATCGTGAACAGCTCGGCTGCCTATGACTACCACAACGACACGTTCGATCACGACACATCCACCGTGAGCCGGAAGTCCCAGGTCGGTCGGTTCCTACCCCGTGGGAACTCGACCCTCCCAACACCCTGGTCCAGGAAAGGAGGGTCTGAGAGTGAGTCCGAGGATTCCATATCACACACAGGTCAGTCGCTCGCCACCCTCGGGATTCTCATGGCCCATGGAGTCACCAGAGTTTATGCCAACGAAGCACTTTAGAACAGAGAAAATAATATCGGCTGTTTTCATCTCTACAGAGACCCTGTCAGATGCCAGTGATTACGAGGTGAGGATCCGACAGCTGAGTGACGAACTACGTCGGCGGAGGAAGGAGGCGGACATCTTGAAAAAAGACCGGAAGAAGAGGACGAAGGAGAAGATGCGAGCTCAGGAGGACTCTCTCAAGAAGCAGATCGAGGTGAGTTGCCACCTCGGTTTTCAGAAAACCTCGGTTTCTCTGCTGTAATGGTATTGGATGGGTGAGAGATTCCCGCTGTGATGTAAAACAATAATTTACTCTCCCATTTTCTGTAAATGTAAAACTATAAATCAATTCGACCATGAAAAAATTATTTGTTTCGTTAATGGAATTCTACTGTTACTTCAGTTTGGTATTTTAAATTGGACCTCTTTTTTTTAGACTATCTTAGTCTTGTAAAATATGTTCTATAAGGCAACCTCCAACAGTATCTGTTATTAATGACCACCTTGGATTTAGACCAGTGTCCCATTCGACAGAACGATGGTAGCATTATGAGAAATGTTTCTAAAGATAATGTATGGGGAGCTATTATTCTAAAGGCACTATGATCATACTCTGGAATGTGACCCCAGAACACAGCTGTTTCATCAGGTACTAGAGTGTCTATGTGTCTCTACTTCAGGCCTACGACAACTACATCAATCAGCTACGCAACGAGCAGACCGACCTCGAACACGACGCCAAGTCAACCGTCAGACCCCAGATCAAACAGCCAAAGGTCACGACGAACAAGTCTCCAAGAGGTCGCCCCGACACGTCGCCCGCCAAGCGGAACACTGACGGGGAGCACAGTCAGTCTTCCAGCTTCGAGGAGCCTCGTGATGGCGCCGAGACTTGTCACGCGTCTCCGTCCGACAACAAAGGTCAGCTTGAAGGAGTGTCTGCAGTTTTCCCTACACTTACAAATCAAGTGGTCAAAATGACCATCAACTTTAAATTGCATCATTTTTTACTACAATACATTTCAGGGGTTATATAAGGAATCCTGACTGTAATGTGTATGTCTGTGGTGACACCCAGCAAACACATAATGCTTCGTTATATCAGTAACATTCACATAATGCTTTGTTATATCAGTAACATTCACATAATGCTTCGTTATATCAGTATCATTCACATAATGCTTCGTTATATCAGTAACATTCACACAATGCTTCGTTATATCAGTAACATTCACATAATGCTTCGTTATATCAGTATCATTCACATAATGCTTCGTTATATCAGTATCATTCACATAATGCTTCGTTATATCAGTAACATTCACACAATGCTTC
>JAUTBT010032290.1:3897-33897 GCA_032361225.1 Lepetodrilus schrolli | reverse complement strand
GTTAGTGACTCTGTTCTCTGCCCCCAACTACTGCGGAGAGTTTGACAACGCTGGTGCCATGATGAGCGTGGATGAGACCCTCATGTGCTCATTCCAGGTAAACATATAAACAATACGGACAGCCAGATGTTTGTGTCGACAACCTTTTCCATACAAATGTCACTTTGCATAAACAAAAAAGTCTTTGTCAAAATAATGGCACACCATGCAACTACCTTTCTAGCAAGGTTAGCCTCCCGTTGACCACTGCCAAGTTTAGGATTCTATGTCTGTGAATTAGAGCAACAACTCGTAGGTTGCAAAAAAATTTTTTAATGAAAAGTGCTGGGACCGTTCCTGTGATCTGTATGTTTCTAAAATATGTAAATACTAAGACTGCCTGTTGAATTATATTGCTGGCTTGTATTCTAAATGCTAATCTTTGATACCAAATTTGCATACAACAGAATATTGAAGAGTACCCCTACCAAAAGTGCTGAAATAGCTAGTACACTGCACAACCGAGCAAAACAATCATATGTATAGAAAGAGTTGAGCAGTAAGAAACCCATAATGGCATTGTTCTATTATATATTCACAGATCGTGAAGTGCCTGTATGGACTGGGATCTAGATAGTGCGATGAATTTAAAATGTCTTTTATTTTCCTTTCCAGATTTTAAAACCTGCCGATAAGAAGAAGTTCCCCTATGGGGGATTGAATGCAGGTCGACCAGTCACACCTCCGCGAGGGGCGCCAAAAGCCAAAGGAAAGATGTAATAATCGATGTTAATAATCCAATAATGGGGGGAAAAAAGCAAACTGTACACTAAAACATGGAGGAGGTAGCTGATTTGTGCGCAACAGATGGCGGCCGATGTAATTTACTGCTACTACTATTACTACAGCACAGTAACTCGGGACGTGCACATTGCGACCCGGCTACAGCACCAGACGACTTACACGGACAGGTGACATTTGACAGATTGATGCTGATATAGTAGAGTGAGAGGTACTGTCTCGGTGTGTAGTGATCGACGATGTGCAACACGCTTCTGGGATACTGTGCCCACATTCGACTGAGCAAGACCAGCTGCCTGCCTCCCGTAGGAGAGCATCCAATGGGTGGGTGGGCAAAATTGTCTCTAAAAGAGACCCGATTTGTAAATATTGGTAATGTTTTGTTTCTTGAAGCATGTTAAGTGTTACTGTGCATACAAACTTGAGACGAGTCTCCTGCCCTGCTTACCAGTTTAACTTTTTAGACAGTATCTTTTCATGCTTACCATTGCTGTATGTACAGCTGCCCAGTTAAATGTTCTGGATATACGAAACCTTCGTCTTGTCCCCATCTAATTAAAATCAGATTTATTTTCGCTATTTAAACATTTTAACAGCAAGTGTCCAAATGTGTGCGTCTAATTTTCATATCTGATTTTAATGAGATTGGTCTTGCCCATATCTTTGTTCACAGGCCATTTTCGATTGAATTCACGATTTATCATGATTTATCAAAAGTTATAAATATAGATATCTTTAATTATTCGCAGAGCATATCCCAGCTTTATGACGGCAAGATGTGTATACAGACAAGTTGATTGTAATGATAATTGTACAAATATACCCTCTTATTTAATGACTACTTATTGTCTGCCTGTTCATCCTCACATCCCAAATCGCCACCCCCGTGATGTAGAGAAGTCGAGTCTTACCTACATGTTATCACACTAGCTGGACCATGTTTACTTAGGAAGTTGTCATTGGTTAATGTTAACTATACGTGGTCAGTTCGGACCACACCAACTTCAAGGCAATTGTTGCGGCTTTAATGTATCATTGAGGTGATGACCCAGCATATGGTTTTCAAATGTAACATACTAACATGAACTGTTTCCAAGATAACCGTTTCGTCTGTGTGCGGAATGCGTGATTGTTGAGGGCAGTGAAAATGAATGCGTGAACTGAACTGAAAGTACCTGGTCATTTTAGTCTTGTAAAAAATAAATCCATGAGACATTTGTGTAGATATCTTTTCTGTTAGTATTGTAAATGAACAACTCGAGGTTGAACATTGCACTTTATGATCACCTTTCAAATCATTTTGTCCTGATAGTGTAAAGAATTGTTGACATTCTCATTTTATTATGTCCATTTGTCTTCTTTTGTAGCAAAATTTCTCACTGTACAATAAAATTGATGTAGTTTCGTATGTAATTGGTTGTGTTGAGTTTTGTCACGTCCAGTAGTATTATCAGTGATGGAAATGATTATTTCGCTCGGCTTCCACTATAATTGACCTATCACAAAGCCACGACCCACCCCTCAAAATGTCCTACAGCATTTCCACGTTTTCAGCATGCAAACACATTTCTTCCATGCCATACACATGGCTTCATGATATAATTTATATCTGAATACTAGAGCTGCAACGATTAGCTTGTGTATTCGGTGCACTGAATATAGACCATGGACGAATAGTATTCATTATTCGGCACCCAAATGTTCGAATACAGTAATATAATATATTCACTTTTTTTTTAAAACGACTCGTCGATCTTGGTACGTATAAACTTGGGCAAGTACCCGTTCATAACAAACTGCAACGTGAAAATATCCATTACCATTTTAATTGCTGTAAACCATTTGTTTACGACTACCAATCTTATGTGTCAATTCTAGGTAGTATCCATTTACACATTCAGTATCGGTTCAAATGCTATATAATATTTTTTTCATTTTAATTAATCTCTATTTAACAGCTGTAAACATGATAATTACTTTATGCCAACAATCGTGTTGCCTCCGACAACTTCCTGTCTGCACAGCACTTGTCTGCTGAGCTCACAATGTCGGGGAAAGGAATTGGTCAGCATTTCCGATGTCCCAGCAAAGTTTAAGCCTGGTGTATGGAAATACTTTGGCTTTCCAAAATGCAAAGATGGCACAGACGAAAAATCCAAGTGAGCATATCTTCAGTACTGCAGGGGATATTGTCACTGCTCGGGCTTCACTTCTCCCAGAGAATGTTGACATGCTTGTGTTCTTAAAAGAACATGTCCATATCTAGTCGTCGACATTCTCTGGAAGAAGTGAACTATCTATTTGTACCCGTTCAGGTTACTGAAGTATCTAACATGCAACTGACTTGCTTAATGTATTGTTTCTATTTCCTTGTATTCGTGAATAATTATTCGTATCAGTGATGTGTATCGTATTCGCCACCACCGTAGGTGTATTCATTGCAGCTCTACTGAATACACTTGATATAATTTATATCTGAATACAAAGTCATCACCTGCACTGCTTGCCTTGCTGTCATTTACCATGACATTGTGCTGTCATTTACAATGACATTGTGCTGTCATTTACAATGACATTGTGGCTAATCAAGTTGTGCTCCACTTTCAAGCATTGCTGTATTCCGATTGGTGTCTAGGAGACGGACAGCTTGCATCAGTGAAATCTGTATGCATGATATCCAGAATGTGCATGCATCTCTGGTTTAACAAAATATCTTGCATATTCAGGATTTTGGGTCCACGGTTCTTTCCAAATGTATTGAATAATAAGAACAGAGTTGTGGTGAATGTGACGGTGAATGGTAAGTACTAATATTAAATATACATCGAGTAATACCAGGGCTGCGTTCAATGAACAATACACAGCAATACAATACTTTTCTCTACATCTAGTAGTTCGCCGAACGGGTTAGTAGGAAAATAGCAGGAAATCCGTTTGCGCATGCGTCCAGTCCATTCGCTTCCATGCTTTGGGTTTTCATACAAAACGCTACGCGGTCCAAACCCATATTGAAATGTATCCATACATATGCATACGTATTGCTCACTGAACGGCTCGCGTAGTACTACATAGAATAGGTATACATATGTATTGTCCATTGAACGCAGCCCTGGATGTAAGCGAGGAAAAGATGTATTTTAATCTTGTGAACTCGGAACTAGCCTAACAATGTAAATCGCTTTGATATATTTTACGGATGCTTCAATAACTATTGAAGTGGTCATATAATGATCAACGTAACTAACATTTGCGAAATGACCCAGAATACAGCGAGCATGTTCTTAATGCGTGGACTATCATGATAAACGCTAACGCTAAATAAAATGGACTATTGTCGTCATAGTAATCACCACCATCATCATTATGAATTCCAACTAGATGAAGAACGACATCACAAGGTGCTAGGCGATGTATGATGCTATGTCTACATACTGTAGTTATCACCTTTCATAATTTTATACCAGCCGCATCCTCGTCTTCATAGGGTAATCCATTCGTTTTATTCATTACATAATAATAATAATAATAATAATAATAATAATGTGAACATTTATATTGCGCCAAATATACGCTCGAAAGCAAGCTCACAGCGCTACATTATTAGCCCGGTCAAAGAATAAGTATGCTCACAATTCCTTCTCAACTCCCTGGGGGACTGCGATTCTGAAATTCTACGAGTTGTCGGTAGAGGATGTACCAGACGCGGCTCGTGAGTTTTAATAATACTTCTTGCAGTTTATCCGTTCTCAAAAAGAATGCCGCCATACGTGATTAAGAAGTTAAGTACATGTACAGTAGAAAAGGGAGACACGGTTCCACCTGCAATGCATTAGCTTCTTTTGAGCTAAGTCTATTAATGCCAACCATACTAATGCGTGTCTTGTGCAGATGAACGTCATGTTTCTTGTGCTAACAGTTAATCCGACGCTTTTTCCTCTCTCGTAAATCCGATCCAATCACATGAAATGCATAAGTTCTGTAACGGTATGGAAACCATCACTTACGCTTTATTTTAGTTTTTATATTTGAAACACGATTTAATCATGTGAAATATCATGAAGAACATGGCCAAAATCTTAATCGCCAATTTCACACAGTTTGGACATTTAGTTTATTTTGCATACAACCTTGTCTATACATCAAACTGTTCGTAGACACTGCTCAATCATATACGATTCATTTGGAAACCATGCGATATTTGCATGACATTTGTTATAATTAAACTTGGTCCATATTCATCTTGATAAGATTAGTGCCATAAGACTTAGTATGGCTGTTACTAAGGTGGTATTTAGATGTGAATATTTCATAAATGCAAGGAAATTATATGTGCCAAACAAATATTTAAAATTTACTAATATGTTATCTTTCAAGAAATTACTAAGTACTAATAACATACAAATGATCAAGAATTTATCACGTTTCATACGCATTATCATAGAAACTATTGCAAAATTGAATGCATAATGAGCAACATAATTCTTCTGAATACTAATGTAAACAGTATTGTGTGTACATCCGACCATGCTATCTTGATGATTGTTTCTTTTTGTTATTGTTTGAATTGTGTACTCTTGTACCACCATGTGTGGCGTAAGAGAATAAAGATGATGATGAAGATGATGATGATGGTATGTCCAGCATTAGTCCTTGTCAAAGACGTTTCATGTCAATTATCTAGATTTATTTATGATTCTTTTACATTTAAAAAAAATATGCAAATTTTTCAACAAGAAATAAAAATCGAGAGAAAAAAAGAATACCACGAAACGTCTTTGACAATGACTAGATTTAGTCCATCATACCCATAGTCCATCATACCCATAGTTTTATCGTAAAATGTAACAACTGTGTTCTTTAAGAATCCATCATTCTGTTGGTAATAAATGCAAGAACGGGTGTCTTCGTACAAAATACATTTATTCTGAAGAAATTGATGACATTTAGATAAAATACAAAACAATAGTAAACACATTGAAAATATACTCAACGAAATTAATTACGGGCCAGTAGTCCCTTTGAACATATTTTAGTATATAGCTTTCTATTATTAACAACGAAGCATTTCCAAATGTCTACATGTGTTTCAGCCTTCCTGTACTCCTTGAGAACTTGCAAATGCACTGGAAGAAGAATTGCAACAGATTCCTCAAGCCTATTTCAGAAATATGGTATAGAAAGCTTCGGGGCCTGAGATTCCCTACAAAATATCTGCTGGCCCTTAATGAATTTTGTTGAGTATATATCGGAGGAAGCAGGTACACTAGGAATATATGTTTAACTGAGCAGTTATACAAATGACGGAATTTTATACACAAACATTAAACATTCGATTCTTCGTAGTGGAACAATGTTTAGTTATCAATGTGTGCATATGTGTGCTGTGTGTTTGTGTTGCGTGCGTGTCTGTGCGTATCTGTGCGTTTGAATGTATGATTTACAATGGAATATTATTATAATTTATCATAACGCAAATTAATTCGAACAGATAATATATCCATACTGTATATTGTTTCATACATGTATCAGCGCACCAACTGATATAGGCCCAATACAAATTAATTGTCTAACATTCACTTTTATCAGTATCAATGATTTTCCGCCTGTGCAACATTATATAATTTACAGGTACTAAATATAGTATATCAGTCATTATTAAGAGATGGAATAATTAATAAACCATATCAATACCATGTTATTTTCCATAGTAAACAAAATGTCTCTCACTGGCTAGTATACGTGTAATGTTCTATTTGGCACTACACCCAACAACAAGTTTACCTTCGATGATATACAATTCATCTTAATATTGGAAAACATTCAAATTCATCGTTGCAAGACATTACATGACAATATGAAAATATTATCAAATACATAGCAAATCTGGAACAATTTAAATAAAGTATTATAATATTTTATGAATGTATGATTATGTACAACGAATTCTTTGAGAGGACGATTCTGCTTTCGTGGAATATATGATTCAGCACCTTAATATGTATTGTTTTAAATTATTATATGAATAAACAATATATTTTGTGACCAATTCAAATTTCGTCAAATTAATAATGTTGAGAATTTCTCATTACATTCATCTACATAACGATTGTAGCGCTACGAAAGTCTTGACTCGATGTTAACGCATGGGAGTTACGATTCTTTGGTTGACTTATTGGCCTACATACCGAAAAATACTTAATGAATTACTATTCCTCCAATCCCCATATGCAAATGTTTTTCAATTGACCTCAATGTTTAAATATCGTACGTCATTTCCCTATCCCCCTTATTATACTTTGCTATGCTCGCTGGAGCAGCCATCCTCTACCCAACAGGTCCAGTGAGTCCTTACATACACCACATAGAGTAATTAGAACAGTCACCACCGTGGTTCGAGGAAAATGAGCATCACCTTATTATTATCATATTACGTCCGCATCATGCACCGCTTCGTTTACATCAGTTCCGTCGTACACTACAACCACATCTCCGTTCGTGTCTCGAACTTCGATATTGCGAGGAACCATTTCCGGCATGAGCTCGAATTCCCCGTTTCCTTCTGACATGCGCACATCGTCAACATCCGGGTGCGCGGTCAGATAGGAGGTGTTGACTTCCCGCCGATGTCGATCGTCGTCTCTGTAAGGGTGGTCCTTGATGAGGTGTCGGCGACACTGGTTCCACACGTTGATTGGGTGACCGATAGAGATGATTGACAGGAATATCAACAGGATGTTTGCCTGAAATATTAAAACAAATAGTAATCGTATTTCTGCTGGAGGTTCCCATTATATCAGTTTATTTACCAATTTTTATACGTGGAGATAATTTAAAATAATAAATATCAACATATTGAAAACCAGTGTGACATGCGGAAAACGTGGCTTGTTGCCCAATCTACTTATGTAGACAAATCAAATGTACATTCTTTCAGGTAAAATACGTTTGACTATGAAATATGTCAACAACTGAGCCGTGCTGCTCCAAGCAAGGTAAAGCATTAACGAGCTGACAACACGTTCACATATAATGTACGACGAGATTATTAGACCAGACACTATGATTGATTTTGGACAATGACATCTTGAATATACTATATATTATATAAATGCATTATTAACCATATGTTAGTTCGTCTACGTGAGTGAACAGGCTAACAGCATTTTACTAAAGAGCGCTGTGAATAATTGAATAATTACTAGATAGATTTACTATGTACATGTATTAGACCGTGACCTTAATATATTTAAGATAATGATATGATATCATGATACATAAACTCACCCTTTATATTAATTTGATTTACATTGAGCTACTTTTGGATAAAGGGTAATGTATATTTTAATTTTATTAGCAGGCCTATACACGAGTTATGACAGATACGGTGCCGAACGCCATCTGATATGATTAGATCAGATAGACACTGAAAAATTAATATATAGTATATTACTGATACTAACGATTATAGGCCTACTTATATTCCCATCCCTATTCAATCAGAAGCGAGTAGGGAAAGGGCAACACATACACACGAGCGCGCGCTTGAAGTTGAAGCGGGAACACGAAAGGTCTATTGTATAGATCATCTATAGGCCTACATGTAGCCATCGTAAATCTCACCATAGAATATCATCGTATTTAATACACTTTCCACAGTCTCCTATATGCTAATTTTCTCATTGATGTATACAATGCTATGTACTTATATCGAATTATTACAACATCTACCATCTCCTATTAGCGGTATACGTTAACCTCGTTGATATATACCGGCATGCCTACCTGCAATGTATCGTCGTATTTCCGGATCAGATATGTTCGCATCGGAAACTGGAAAGCTCCGAATATTGCCGACACAGACATCATAGTTCCAAGTAGCTTTCCGAGATGCTGCTGTGGAAATTGACTGAAATACAACAACCATGGATTAAAAAGTGGTTGTATTTTTAAAAAAACCACACAACATTATTACTGTTCTGAAATTAACAAAATCTACAATGGAACAAGAGTCCAGATTAATGAGACGTTAGACGTTAGTCAATGGAAAATACTGTTCTGTCTTGCCATCGGCAGGTCATCGTAGTCTTAACATATTTGTTGTATTATATAAACACGTTCTATTAAAGGCATATACACTCACGGTTTGTCATATTTCATAGTCAAACTTATTTTACCTGAAATTATGTACATTTAATCTGTTTACACAAGTATGTTGGGCAACAAGCCACATTTTCCGCATGTCCCACTGGTTTTCAATATTTTCATATTTTATTTTTTAATTTTATCTCGCGATAAAATACATGTGCAATGTATGTAAATTACACGAACAATGTATGTAACTTACACGTGCATCAGGAACGCACAGGATGAGGTGAGAAGAAACACTCTGTGAAGGAGGTTGAAGATGAATGAGGCAATCCTAGCGTGGACATTATTCACCATTGAAGTGGCCAGTTCGCACACGGAGAGTACCGACGTGGCAAACATAACCGGAAGTATACTTTGCATTTGCTGCGTGCCTGGTGGGACACCTGCAACAGGAAGTATAAAACTGTGGAAATGAAGAATATTACGTCCAGATTAAGGAACCTTTTGAGTAAGATTTCATGCTCGTTCAAATTTTATATGGGGACAAAACATTGAGTTGAGCATGAAGTCGTACTCAAGAATGTTTCGTAATTCCTGCTAAATGGTAAAACTATGGCTTTCGATCCGATATTTACGTCTGGACCATGAACAATTCTCACGACTCTTTCGTGAAACGTAGTAGCCAGTCTGGCCTCCGTTCCACAGAATGATGGTAGCGCTACGAGAGTCGTAATTCTATAACTGCATATACACTGGAGTCTCTCTGATACCCAAGGCATATTGACATCTTGCGTGGCCAAGTTGAACAAACCATTGAAGTTGGTGCCCTTTCATGAAGCTTTCATGGAATCTCCAATACGAGACAAGAACCCTCTTGGAAGTCGTCTCGCAAATATTGAGGCGGACCTCTGTATCTAATGGTAATCTTATTTCCTCTTGCAATGATATTGTTTATGGCTAAGGTTCGAATTATAATAATTGCATTTTCGAAGATGAGAGCCCAGACAGGACAACTCGGAACCGGTTGTTTTGTGTGTATTTTGTTTGGCCAGGGAAAATTATTACATCTAGACGCAAATAGATTTCCACTTCGAAATTATTATTTTTAATAAATCGAAATTATTGGCGTTTCATCTACATATTCTGTGTAAGTGATTTCATAACTAAAAAAAAACTATTTTTAAAATTATATTTATTAGAGTAAATTTATATGCATACTGTACATCTAACTAAACCTTGAACAAGTTACGTAGGCTTACATTCTCACCTAGTTCCCTCCGTCTATGTCTATCTATCCAGAGTCCAGCCAGCGGGGAGACTACCACGCCGAATATCTGTATACTTCCGTAGAGCTGTTCGTAATCTGAAGACAGAAAGACTCACATAATATAAATCGTCAGTAACTCAGAACCCTGGTCGGCATTCAACAAAATGGTTGTACCGGAAGTCCTGTGTAAACATAGGTCTACGTCATTTCCTGCGAATAGAAATCATCAGTAACTCAGAATCCTAGCCACAATATTAAGAAACCTTTTTAGTACGATTTCATGCTCAAGCTCAAGTTTTATATGGAGATTTGTGAACAAAACTTTGAGTTGAGCATGAAATAGTACTCCAAATGTTTCGTAATCTCGGGGCTGCATTTCACTAAAGGGTAATCCGGAAGTCTGAGTGTAAATATAGGCCTACGTCATTTACTGCTATAGTAAAGGTATTGGCGAACGCCCAACCCAGGTCTGTGTTTCACTGTTACAGTCCAGGGCCCCGTTGCTCAGACCAAGTGTAGCTACAATTTATTGTAAGTCAAAGTTTAGGAACCCACTTAATAAGGGTGATGTAAGTTTGTTGACACGTAACATTTTTACCGGTACAATAGTTTTGGCTGACCAGATTCTGAGGTATTATAGCGATAAAAGAACGTACACTTGTGACAATCAATTGTAGCTACAAGAGTGCTGAGTAATGGTCCCAAGGTGTAAATTAGTGCGTACGCCATGCTTTCACCAATGGCCAATTATCAGTTGGTGATTCCAAGCAAAGCGCAACAAGTAAAGTTCGCAGTCATCTTTGACTACTAGCTCTCAGCGAAGACGCAGGCATTGAAAATGGCTAGATCAGCAAACTTTCACCTCACGAAAAGTGGAAAGATTCGGAAGTACCTTAACAATTACACTACCAACTGTTAGTCCATTCATACGTAACATCTCAACTGGACTATGGCAACTCATTGCTAGTATCTTGGGGAACTAATTCAATTCTTCAACATGTCCAAAATAAGATAGCACGACTGATAATTCGGACACAATTCACGATCATATTACTCCAGTGCTAAAATCTCTCCACTGGTTCCCCATAGAGCAAAGAATATCTTTAAAGATCCTTTCACTTGCTCATTCAACAATCCACAGTGAAAATTATTCAGATTTGCCTTGTCCAGCTCTTGAACGTCTACCAGCCCACCCGGTCTGAGATCCCATGAGGAACATCAACTGGTAGTACCGGAAGCGTTTGCTGTTGCTGCTCCACGGCTGTGAAATTCCATCCCCATCAGTGCGTGATGCATATTGAAAGAGTCTGCCTTCCGGCGATAGCTAAAGACCTACTTCTTCAACCAGGCATAGTCTTCAGCTTTTTTGTTCAGCGCCATTGACTAGATAGTTTAGATCATAGGCGCTATATAGGTGACTGGATACCATTGAACTCCCAACGAACCCTTCTGAATGAGAGATTTCCGTGGTGTTTGTGATGGATCACATGATTTATGATATCTAATAAGAATATGGTTGTCTTCAAGACGTCAGTTATTAGCGAGGTAGGCCACTAGGATAGGCAATACTAGGATTCCTCGCAATTCTGAATAGTCGTATTAAGCGTAATTACGACTGGAAACCATCCTGTTACCCATCAGCTTATGACCTGAAACCAGCCAAAGACAACGTTCAAATCACCAATTATATACGTCTCACTGCGACAAGAAACCGCACTCCAAAATCTGTAACCAGTGCTGTCCTACCATCTATTCTCCGAGAGAATATATGAATATACGCCTTCTATTTCGTAACTTAACCCTCAGACTAAAAGGGTGAAAATAGGATATTTCTGATTTTTGTAATGGAAAGTGTATACGGACACCTTTTGAAGATCAATGATCTATTCGACGGGTGATTAATCCTTGTGCGTTTGACCTGACGGGCTCGAGAGCATCCAGTTTTCTCTCCTGCAGGCTCCAGCAGTGGCTTACTATTTAGGTGACTGGTGGCTTGTTCACTATTTAATAGTATTATCACTGTCACAGCTCAAGTAAAAGGTCTTTAATTTTTTTAAAACAATTTGTTGGCGCTAGTTCTCAGTCAAGTATTATTTGAAAGTCAATACATTTGCTCTTAGGAATAATACACTGGTGCACCTTATTCTCAGTCAAGCATTTGAAAGTCAATAGATTTACTAATTTAATAATATAAAGATGCACCTTGTACTCGGTCAAGCAATATTAGAAAATCAACGGTCTTACTATTAGGAAGAATATACTGACAGTGTGATACCCTATATTGCTAGCATAATTGGTTTCCAATCGATGGCGGTTAATGCAACAGCGTGCCATTTCTGTGTGGAGAAGAGTGGTATCATATTTGATTAGATTTGGGTTAGAACTGCGAATGCGTTTCTCATAGTCTAGACTGTAGTTGGAATGGTACCACGTCACGTAATGGGCCAGTAGAATAGTTTCATATTTAATTTAACATTAACAAAAATTCTATTAGAAATATATATATTTTTTAAAATTACAGAATTCGCTCACATGAACCCATTTGCCTTCACGAGGCGCTAAAGCAAGTCGATTCTAACGTCATTCCTTAATTAATGTTCATGACAAAATTTTACAGTACTGTGATGTAATTTAGAATTAAGGTATTTTTAATAACTGAATGCAAAATTCGACAATACTAGTCCACTAAACATACGGGTATTTTATTGTAAAATAAAGAGTTATGTTGACTGGTTTTAACCGAAGGCAGACGTATTGGGTCCGCTCTATAAACCCACGTGGGTTTGATTACGCGGCAAAGACAAATTGAAGATGCCATTAATATAATATATGATGTCCTTTTTTTTACTATAGGCTGTTTCTAATAAATGTGCACACTAGCTCTGAGCACGGTGAAGCATTACTATTTCTCAGTAAATTCACCAAAGACTGCCATCATGTTAAACGTGGCATTTCTCAATACAGTCCTCATGTAAAGGTACACAATCACAGATTTATATTGAAAACTAGTGGGATATGCGGAAAATATAGCTGGTTGCCCAATGTACGTGTGTATACAAATCAAATGTACATGTATACTTTCAGGTTAAAATACGAAATATGATAATAAACTGTGATTGTATGCCTTTAAAGGTATGTCTGGATTAAAGTCGATAATTGGCTACATAGAACTCCGACTGAACATGACCGAGGAAAGTTTCACCGGAAGTACAACTCATTTCTCACTGCCAAACATGTAGCGATCAAAAGGTTCATATCCCGTACTGAAACTGATATACATTCGGAAATATTCGTTTTATAGTCTCGTGGGATCTTCCAGAAGTTGACTAATGCTGTTTCAGTAACGTTAACTTGGGATCTCAAAACAGTTTAACTCTAAGATACCTAACTCCTACCTTGGTCATATACTACAGCATTGCTAAGGGTGACGCCGTTTTGTACGGAAGGGAATTTTTTGGTACTATGTCATCGCGTTTATAACTCGGCCTATGTACCTTATTTAAAGAACAAACTAAATTTTTATTTGTTACGGTCGTGGATCTTGTCCATGACCCTTGACCCAGTGGATTTAGTATCAATGCCATCACAAGACAAATTAGAAAGTGGATATTTTTGGTCGAAATATTAAAGGAATCAATTAGAAGATCTATAATTCAGTCCCGACAAAAACCGAAGGTCCTGAAACCATTTTACAAAATGTCCAACTACTGATATAACGATCGATTACCATACTGAAGAGTACGTATTATCTGTTACGAAGAATTATTCCGGACCTATTCTCGGGGCGCATCTGGGTTGTCAGATCTAGAACATAGCTACATCGATATGCGAGATGGAAAGGTGAAAGCAATATAATATATCACTTATTCGAATCGTCCTGTGGCAGTGGGTAAATCTCTCCGAACCGTAAATCTATATAGAGAGGATAGAGAGGATATATTAAATCACAGATTAAGTTGTCGTTCTGGACCGATTTGGAGTTTTAAAATGCCACGTACATGCACTTAGCATACATATAATCACTTTTGCACCTCCAGATATCTTTCCCCGCTTTAGGAAAGGTAACATTCCATTGCAGTTTGCATTTCCGATAAAACCCAAACAATCAGTTGGTAATGTCTCAATTTTCTATAGTCTAATAGACTAAGGGGAATAACTGTAATCATTGAACACGGACAAAACCAAAACCTTTCACGACCACTGGTACCACTAAAGCTATGTGACTATAAATATTTTTAAAAATATGAAAATACGAAAATAGTGAAAATCAGTGGGATATGCGAAAAATGTAGCTGGTTACCTAATATACTTGTATAGACACATCAAATTGACATACTTTCATGTAAAAATACGTTTGACCATGAAATATGTAAACACACCCGTGATTGTATACCTTTAATTATAATACGAGTTGAGCGTAGGATTAGTATGATCAGGCCTAATGCTTAATTCTGAGCACGATCTTGTTTTATGCTGGTTAAATGTTACTAATGAGAGATGTATTCGGACAATTATTTTGCTTATAACAGGCTTAGGAGAACAATCATTAGCAAACCAGGCAGGTACCGCACCAATTTCATAATGATAATCATCCAACATTGCATTGTGCTCTTTGATTTTCTTCCGTATTTGTAGTAAATATAGACCTATATCTCAAAGATCTGTATGTGGTCGTGTACCGTTACTGTTTAGTTGGCTCAATTTGATAAACGGTATTACGGAATTTATCATTCCGTACACGTGTATTTGTTAGCCCCATGGATGTAACTATCAGCGACGAGTCTAGCATGTGATCTTTGGTGAAACTAGCCTTTCACGAGCAGATTAAGTGAAGGAATATTTTTAGTGTTTTTGAATGAATAAATATATAATAAAAATAAACTGTAATACATGCGTGTATTATACGAGTGTTTTAATGTTATGAGTTCCTTTTGAGGTCCACCGTGCCCGCTACTCAACAAAATTAATTAAGGGTTAGTAGCATTTTAAGACATATAAACTTAGTTGTATATTAGTTTAATAACGAAGAATACTACTGCTGCTGCTACTGCTGCTGTTACTACTACTACTACTACTACTACTACTACTACTACTACTACAAAAATAATCATACAAAAACAATTCATAATAAAAATAATGTTTATACATAATAATATAAATAAATAAAAATAATAATAATAATAAATATTAATAATAAAATAATAATAATAAGATTGTTATGCGCAGATCCATTGATAGCGCAAGAAGTAATGAAACCGTAATTTAAAAAAATAATACATTTAAAAAATAAAATAATAATAATAAGACACGGTAAGAAAAATAATAAAAGGTCGATAGTGGATCAACTCGCCTATATTGTCATTGGTGCCAGGGCCGATGAGGTCGATGAGTCTGCTCTCGAACATGGCTGTCTGCAGGTGGTGCACGCCGTACCACACCACGGACCACACGTACAGGGGCTGCACCACCACCGGAGAGAACATCGGCTGCGGTCGGCGCAGTCGAGCTATGCCAGCTTCTGTGGAAGAAATGAGGCATTGGTTTGGATAAGTCATCCAGAACCTTCATGTCAACTATTTTGTTTCATAGATGTCGGTGCAGTCGAGCTATGCCATCTTCTGTGGAACAAACTGGGCATTGGTTGAGGCATCCGTTGAGACGTGTTCAGTATCTCCTTACATGGCGGAAGTGATCAGAGGATGTCACTGAGGTAGGTCTTCCAGAACACTCATGTCAACAATTTAAATTAATAGAGGTCGTTGCAGATGTGCTATGCCAGCTTCTTTGAAACAAATAAATGAGGCATCGGTTGGGATGTCTTCCAAATGCACCTGTAAGGTGCTTACATTATTTTGAACCGGAAAAGTCATTCTCTGAGACTCACGTCCAATCCTTCAATACATGGTGGATGCGGCATGAGTCCAGAGGATGTGATTGAAATACAATAGGTTGGTAAGCAATTTACAGTACACTACAGTAATCGCAAATAAGGCAATGGACATGTCTGAAAATTAAGAAGATAAAACACGACGTGCATGTTAATATTGAACAAAGAACAAGCGAAGAATATACTGTAGACATTTCAAAAGAATAAAATGCATGGATCTAAATAATATACTGTACGCATCTAAAACAAACAATACTACTGTACGCATCTAGAATGGTTGTCTATCAAAGATACAAAAAATGTACACTGAAAAAAGCACATGAAAAACACACACCAAATAATTCACCGAAAACAGGAAATGACGTAGAGAAAGAGATGTCACGTGACTAAACACCCACGCATGACACTACCGGACATTCTCCGCTGCCATGCCCTCTGCTTCCGGAGCATGGTCTCGTCCAACGATTGGTTGCGTCGTTTTCCGTAGTCCAATGGGAGTGGCCAAGGGATCTTGGTCTTTGGTAGGAAAGCGATAGTAGAGACCAGCATTGGAACGATGCCAATAGTCAGGAACATGAAGGACGTCTGAATGTTGACACTGATGAAGTGGGACAGCTGGAATATAAGAGGGTAATAAATCTTTAAGAAAGCATCTCATCTTTGGAAATAGTTGTGAACAGTGTGTAAAACGAAATTCATTATTACTAGTAATCTCATGTTTGGAAATAATCGATAACTAGTTAGTATTTCTTGATACCACTCTAGTGGAACGCTGTAGAGGGTTAATGTCCACGTATCATTCACACTACCATCTCATCTTATCGGGTACCCATTCTCTGCTGGATGAACTACGACAATTTATGTAGATCGCTTAACCTATAATATGACTCCACAAACTTATTCCATTGTTGTCTTAATGATAACACATTGTGGGGAAGCTGGACCCATATCTCAATATCATCATTGGCAATGCCCGTACCTCAATGCCCTCATGGATAATGCCCGTATCTCAATACCTTTATGTATCTCGGCATCGGTATTACCTTGCCGTATCCTAATATAAAACTAATTACGATATGTGGAAAATTACGTCGCAGCAGGTTTCCTATTTTAATGATCATTTCACACCATTGAAATTTTATACCTCCACATTTTGACATGATTTCTATAGTGTGAGTTCATATTATTTCTGTAATCCAGACCGAGATGCGCTCACTGGTGTATCACAAGACATCCGGGCTCGGGGCGGAATCTCTAGCTCCTTTGAATTATCGAGTAACTCCTTCATATTGGGGGATTTGCTCTCTTGTGAGATATGATGGTCCTTAAAAATATGCTATCCACCTAAGCTGTCTCCTTATTTACTCTGACTAAGACCACTGTCAGCGAGTATTAATTGTCATAGAGAGTATATCTTGACACTGTGTTAGTTCAGTTGCATACTTGAGGATGTTGACATTATTGGATGGTCAGGGGCGGCTGGTAGCGCAATGGTAGAATGTTTGGACTTCGGATCAAAATGCCCCGTGTTCAAATCCCGTCCCGGGAGCAGGCATCAATCTAATGTGGCAATGCAGTTACCATCCTTGGTCTGTCAGTACCAGCCGGTGCTCGCAGGTTTACTCCAACATTCAGCACTATGGGTGTTGCTGGTCTTCACCTGCCCTAAACCAACAAGCAGTAATATAAGTGAAGTAATCTTGAAAGCGGATATAAACCCCAATGCAATATATACATTATGTTTAGAGCCGCATTCAAGATTGTTTCGCTCATTGCACGGCGTGTACATTTACGGCAGACATTGCCCTGAGTATTGCAGTAAACATGTAAACCGGCTGGTACTGACGAACCAAGGGCGATAACTGCATTGCGACAGTAGAGACAACGCATCTTATCATGGTCGCCACATCCACATTCTACCAAGTTATAAACAAAAGCACAATATTGTAGTTTAATATATTAATGCATCGTAAAAATATCTTACTATTCCAAATTTTCAGCCAGTTAACATTAGTCGTTGAAATACTTACCTTACGTCCATTTTTGTTTTATGGCGTTCTATAACCTATGTTAACTAGTATTTACTTATTATTCTCATTGTAAAATTATATGCCATAGTATTTATTAGATTAATATATTTTTTTCAATTTCACATAACACATCATTTCGAAAAAGACGGGTTGAATATATATGGCCAACACAGTAAATGCTCATCGAGTAATCTGAAGTACTGTAAATCATGAAATTAATGCGAGCATGATATTAATGCGAAATGTGCGTTTGGCTTGTGGTCGCATTTAATTCCTACGCATTATGGGAAATAATGATAGGTAGGTCCGGGAAAAAACCTGAATAGAGGCCTGGTCGATCGCATTTAATTGTTGTCACATTTATGTCTAAAATCTTGAGGTCGCATTAAATTAGGGACGCATTAATTTCCTGATTTACAGTATGGATTCATCACTACTCATACTAAACCATCCCCCAAACGTATTTGTTTGACCAACTATATCTAAATTGAATGCACTCAACGTTATCGAAGTCATTGACGTTCAGATAATTCCTTCTTGCTCTGCTTGCAAATTATTACCACAGAGTGCAAGTTATCTTTACGTTTAAATGTGTTCGCCTTATCCGGCTGATCTGTCTGTACTAAGACATTACATGTTGTTATGTGGCTGGGCGGTGTGGTAGGTGTCACTGTCATTGACATTGTTATTGTACAAGTAACTATCCTGACATAAGCTAAGTGTTTTCGTCCTGCCTTTGTTATGTGTCCGTACTAAGGCATACCGTGATATCTGGTATGTCTGAATTGAATTGTCGTAATTAGGACACTAACCTTGTGCAATAACAAATTGTTGACGTTCTATTTGTTCATAACGTGCTAAGTTTGTACCGAAAACAGAATCACATTTTACACGAGCGAGAGCTGATATATTGGCCGTACTGAATAATTATAATAACATTTTAATGCCATAATATGTAATTAAATATATGCACATTATTTACACTGTTTTTTGCCGGGTTTTTCTAAAAGATATTCCTAATTTTGCCACATAGTATGTATTAAAATTTTACCAAATTACCTTGAAATAACCAGTAATGAGAATGCAATTCAAGTAAGTTCATGAGAACAAGCAAGTATACAGATATGTCTTGTATCGTGCTACTTTGCCTGACTAATAACTATGCAAATTAGGGAGCTCTGATAGTGTACTATTTATAGATTCAATAATAGTGCAATAAACCCATGCTCTAAATACAAATATTAGTGCAATAAGACAATATATTTATATATTTGTATTCATACGCGATATCAAAGTATTTGTGGACCTATTTTAGCGCTTCTTATTGGGACTTAAAATGTTTCGAATATACAGATAAAAGAGTTCTTCAATTAAATATGCAAACACATCTATTAATATTTACACATTTACTTGGAACTACATTTTGTCCGCGTGCTTTAACCCAGTTCCAAAAACATTTGTCTATTATAGGGTTTGTGACTGAAAATCTACAGCTATGTGATAAATAGAATCTCACATTCGTGTTCATATATTATTGAATTTATTATACTCGTTGGCAAAAATGATATTATGCTCGGCCAACTCAGTTATACAATTATTTGTATTATCAGACGTTATGTACTTTTTTCTTCCTAAGACAACTCAGTGTACAAGTACAAAATTGATATACGCCTAGTTATTGGGAAAAAAAAGTAGTCCATGTTAAAAGAAAAAGTAGTTCGTACTTGCATGAGGAAGGTAATAAGAGCACTGGAGACTGAAGCACCGGCGTAGGCTGAAAGAACTGTGTGCCTCCGCCGACCGAACAGATTGGCTATCTGTAGATTGGTGAGTAAAACGGCCGTTCCCGCCACCCCTGTTAGACTGAGGGCGGGCACAATCAGCCACGGGTACACTGAAACAAAACCAAGACCGTCAGGGAAGAAGTCAATCTCTGAAAATTCCTACTCAATATCCCTCAGATATGGGTACTATGAACTACTTTGCTCCGAATTTGAATCGCCTTGCCGTGAATGAATATAAATTAGCCAATCAAACAGCTCCTCTTAAATTTAAATACCTGCCTATTAGACATATTCTTGACATGAAGACATGAGAGTGAATATACCCTCCTATTCGGACTTCGATCGGTCTATATTTTTAGAATCGTCGTAAATGAGTGAAAGATTCCCGCAGCGACCTTAAACTCCATAATCACATGCTCATATTTTTTAGAAAACGCACATATTCCAGTCCAGACTAGTCTTACCTTTAGACATGAGACGTCTAATCCAAAGTCGTTTGAAATAACTACAGAATGGAGTAATATAATGGAGTGACATAAGATGTCATAATCCTGTTTGTTAATATCCTCTCCATCCTCTACTAACAGCTCGTAGGCTTCATTCAATTGTGGAGTGTATACAATGAGTACATCACCCTGTGAGGCAGAGGATGACCCCTCTCTTTATCTATGCCTTGTCAATTGTCTTGTTTGTACTTTCATGAGAATAAATATTAAATACAAATAATAGATAGCCTAATTATAATCAGATCGCGCAGGGTCAATGATGGATGTTAAGTAGACAATGGCGATGAGTTTCAGAAGATGGGAAGGTTAACACAACTAAATAAATCATATAGGAATTAATATTTTTTTGCAGCAAAACGTCGATATTTGACCTACATTTAAATCGATGTAACAAGTACCAATAAGAAATGTAAACATGGTATAAATAGCGCACAAAATAAAGCTACGGAACCGTAGCTGTGTAGCACGATGAACACTTATTGTGGTACGAGCTTTCATGTATAAAACGGCGTAACTCTAAGATAACCCGTAACCTTAGCAATGGCGAGCTCTACGACTAATGTTGGAGATACAAGATTACGTTAGAGTTGCGCCGTTTTGTACATGAGATCCCCAGACCTCCAGCAGTCATTACATCTGAACTCGATGTTAATAGGATTTCTAGCTCATTCGGTAATGTAAACTTTCTCAAGCTACAGTTTGATGGCGTAAACTGCCTCAACTCACCAGCTCCCGTGAAAGTCATCATTAGAGTGCCAACAGCGAAAACCAATCTGGAAACAAGATCTCGAATTAACACGGAAATGAGTTCTAGAGAACGACTCACTGCCAGCAGATTATTCTGGATTCGAAAATTGAAGAATCAGTTCGTCCCTCATGGCGAATTGTATATATCACATTCAATCAGTCCGTATTTTGTAATGGAGGCCTACTGGAATATAAGTATTCAAGGCGTTGAGAATGGATGAGAAAAGTACTCAATTTACTACAAAGCATTGGCAGTGTTCGTGAATTACTCCCAAACCATTAAATAATGACTTTTATAGTTGTGGACATCATATAGAATACTATCCTATACTATATATATATGCGGCACGGTTTGATCATTTCCCTTGGGAACCGTTTGTTTCCGTTCAATGGAATCAATAGCTGGCAAGCATGAATAACGACGGCTTGATTACATTAAACCAGTGCTTGAGACATTCCCCGGCCCTAGCTGAACATCGACAATTCGGCGTGGGTTCATTAAAACAAGGACAATTTCTGCAACCTTAGATTTATCACCATTGAAGTTCGTAAAACGAAATCGAACCTTGGCTAGAATTCAGTGTTTGGTTTGGAAGCTTTTAAAACGTGTCCTTTGGAGTTTTAATACGTGAACACATTGTCTTCACCTGGGTATCACCTGGGGCTCCCAGACCATAAGTACGCTCGTGGCGGTCTCGTAACCATTACCATGTCCTCTCGTAAGTGGTAGGAGAGAATAACATTGTGAGAGCTTCGTGAAACGATGCCCTGTCTGTTATGTAGTTTTAAGGTTTCTAATTGTGTAATGAACACGTCTAATCTCTAGACATCCCCCATCCCTAGCTGTACATCGCCAGTTGGCGTGGGTTAATGGAACAAAGAACATTTCTGAAACTTTAGATTTTTCACCAGCGAACTTCGTTTACGAAACGTATCTTTGGCCATATCTCAGATCTGGGAAGCTATCGACACTCGCCCTTTGGATTGACACGTGAACACATTCTCTGCACTACCTGTCTTTTATATGTCGTTTTAAGGCATCTCATTCATTGTCTACTGGACACTTCTAGTCTTAATTCTTTGTAATTGAAATTAAGTAAATGAAGACCTTCAAACCACGACCATATTAACGTTATTGTTGTACGTGACACATGCCATGTACTAGTATTAAATTATGGGATGCATACCCATAGATGTCCATGTTTCATCAATTTCTCATAATGAGTGAAAGATTCGAGTGAGAATTGGCTGAAGTGAAGCTACTAATATAGCTATAGTTAAACAAAATATATAATTTCCATCGTATAATGGAATTATCCTATGGAATCAGCTATGAGTTCAGGTCAACGTTAAAAATGATATTTTATCATAGTAAAAATGCCACTAAAAAATAATGTGGTCATTTCAGAACTTACTTTGGTCAGTACAGAACCACTGACATTTTACTTACACTGTTAGAAGTCTAGTTCTGGTGGTTCCATATTTGTCAAAAAATATCCCCATAGGGAGAATGAACGCGTCCCTGATAACTACGACAAGTGCAAAGAGCATGCGCAGCTGTTCGTTTTGTTCCCAACAACCTTTGAAAGGAGCCATCGTAGAATTCTCCAAATCTTCATTCGCCTTCGCAGTCGTCATGTCAAAAATCGCCATAGTTGATACTTTCTTTCGTTCGGTGTAATACGCGCTGTATCTGTGATCGTCTGCTGTGACGTCACGCCTTCCGCGAGACCTGCACGGCTTTTTGGCAGCGGCGGTGGTGACTTCCGGTTCTCGTTGGTGTTTCAAGCCCAGATCGAGGCCAGTCCTGTTGCAGAGGTTCACGTAGTAGTCGTCTGCGCGGAAAACGACCATGAGCCATGACCAACCGAGGACGACTCCGGCAAAGAACATACACTCCAGCACAGTCCAGGCCAAAGTGCACGTCCGCTTGGAACACGGCTTGTTACTCATATTGACGAAGGAGTCGCTCGTCGTCGAGAAGATATCCTGGCGTCAGCTGGTGTTGTCCATGATATCCGTGTTGGTCTGAAATGAGAAGCAATTGTACTAGTATCTGAAATATCTGTATATCTTAATATTTATCTGAAGAAATCTATCTGAAGCATCCGATTTGCTCTGAAACAAGACTATAATCAGGCCCCGAAATGACGAAAATCTTTAAGTACGATTTTCTGCTCAACCTCAAATTTTATATGAGGATTTAAATTTTGAGTTGAACATGAGTTTGTACTCAAAAACGTTTCGTAATCTCAGGGCCTGAACATCCATGGTGTCTATTGGGATGAAATAATAAATATATCTGAAATATATAATGTACAAGATATTCGTATTGGTCTGATTTGTAATATCCAGGATATCTATATTGGTATGAAACAAGAAATATGTCTGAAATGTTCATGAAGTTCATATTGGTATGGAATAAGAAATACATCTGAAATATCCATGGTCCATATTGGTATGACACAAGAAATATATCTGAAATGTCCATGATGGCCATATGATTATTATTTTTAAAAAAAAATATTATTATTATTATATTATTATTATTGTTGTTATTATTGTTATTGTTGTTGTTTGTTGTTGTTCTGAAACAAGAATTATATCTTAAATGCCCCTGATATCAATATTGGTCTGGACGAAGATGTATTTATATGTAATCCATATTGGTTTGAATCAATATACAGGAAACAAACATACCTGTATGTGAAATTGAAACATTCCACTATCTGACCTCTGTATCCAATAGGACAATGGATCTTCATCGCTGTACTAAATAGCTAATTTAATCACCTGATAGTCTTCGAGATACAGTTCTCTCAGTATCAAATTAAATGTTGCTGTGTTGAGATAAGTACGTACCCCAGCCATGCCAGGCCATATCCACGTCCACCACGCCTACTACAATCCAACCACGCCCACAACAATCCACCACACACATATACACAAATTCATTTAACCCTACCTTGACACAGACCAGGCAAACATGTAATTGGGCAAATCCTCGACAGTCATCTCCCTGAGGTTAGGCTCAAATGCAAATCACAGTTATTCGCTATAAGCTCTAACATAGTATAACATTAGATTGGCAAGACCAATGTTATGATATGCTGTGACAAACGTTACATGTACCGTTTGTTTGTAGATTATACTTCAAACGGTCTTTATTTAAGGATTGATAATTGGGAAACAAATGTTTAACTTAGCTGTAGAGTAGCATTGTCATTGATCTTAGACTTTTGACAGATTAGATTTTAGACTTGTCACTGGTTTTCTAATTATGAAATATCTAATAGGAATCATTCTCTTTAATTTCAAAACACGTATTGAGGACATTAATAACGTAATCCCGGTGTTAGCAAGAACATGGAAATGAAACGTTTGTTTTTGCCGTTTCTTCTATAAAACATCGTATGCTCTCACTCAGCCAGTATGCTTAAACTGGTTTTCTGCTATGTATTACCTAATGGAGATTATTTACTTCAATTTCAAAACACGCATTGAGGACATTCCTTACGTTATCCTGGAATTTGCAATAACAGGAAAAGGGCACGTTTGCTTTTTGCCCTTTTCTCATACAAAATTTGGTATCCTCGTCCATTACACGACAAGGAACATGAATACAACGGCAAATGTTTATCTTTGCGGATCAAAGAGGACGCATTCTGTAAATAATGTATCGATTAGTTTTGGTGAACTATGATCCCGTTTTATGGATCAATTCCGATAAACAAACCAATGACAAGCTCCAAGTAAAGCGGTTATTTGCAGGATCACGTCCATTAACGAAGACGGGGTCCACCAATAGCTTGGTTTGTTACGACCACCGATTTGGTCCACATGTAACATCAGCACATAAAACCATGCCATTAAATAGCGGTATTTGACAGGCTTTGGCGATGTCTCGAGTTAATCGAACGCAGCGCGCGGTAATGTTTACTTGTATAATTTAGATTACGATTGTATAAAGATTTCGCATGTTCTTATATAAGAAAAATCTGTGTCCAATTACGTTGATTTTAATATTTTACAAACATTACACTAGTATTTAGATGAGTAACTTGAAAGCATGTATAAAAGGTATATCTACATAGAAGTTAATACTCACGGAATTCCAAGACATGTTTAAAGTTAGCAAGTGAACAAAATGGCGCAACTCACGAATTTCCAAGACATGTCTAACGCTAGGAAGTGAATGAAATCGCGCAACTCTTGATCTCCCCAAAGACGAGATATTCAAAGTGTTTTTGTGTACTAAACCAGATGTTTATATTTCTATTTTCAGAGACCTCTATTGGGTATAATAAAGCAAGATGGCTGACGTGGGCTGTATTGATATTAAATTAAATCTGAATGTCAAATATTTCGATATCGATGTATAGTCTGCCGTAGGATACAGAACACATCAGATGTAGGCCTACATGTTCACCTAAAATATGGTAGTGTTATTCTTTAATTTCATATCGAGATTAACCCCTCGCCCTATCGCAGAAAACCTGTGTGAAGTCACGAAGAACAGTTACAGTTACTAACCCAGAGACAACCAGTGATGCCACGAATACCAATGATTATTGCAGTAGAGGGGTTAACATGCCATAATAATATATCATATGACATGACAATAATGAATGCGCTATGCCAATTTCTTGATTTCTTATACTAGAAATACAAAATCCTTATAATGGATTATTCCTTGCGACATAACATGACATTTCATAACAATAATATTCTATTCATATCAGTAACAAAATAAATAACGTCTTCATAAAAAAACTCTTAATATTACTCAACATTTCGTTAGTTAAACGAGGTTTACGCCACTTTATATTATAGTAAAAGCATGGCATATGCCTTGATTTACGCTCGGACTACAATACGACCCTTTTGTGACGTTACGTGTGCCAGGCACCGAGATTACGAACCTCTTTTGAGTATGATTTCATGCTCAACTCAAAGTTTGTTCACAAATCCCCATATCAAATTTGAGCGTGAGCATAACATATTTAGTAATCTCGGGCCCAGAGTCCCGTTCCACAGAACCATCGTAACATTACGAGAGTCGTAACTCCTGTAGAACCGTTAACACGGGGTTACGACTCTCGTTTCGATACAAGAGTTCTGTGTAACAGGGACTAAGAGTGTATGCTATTTGTACTGCTCTGTCACATTTGCCTTTTGCACGTCTTACACTAGATCAACTCTGTTTGGAATGTTTGTAGAAGACGACGTAGGAACGAGCGATTATAGCATATCATGATGATCTTCGATCCGAGAGAATGGCTCATTCTCGGTACTATCTGCTGATCCCTCGTCGTAAAAGGCAAACACTGGAATGAACCGTTGTTCCGAAGCAAGGAGCATTTACGTTCTTGTTTTGATCCATGTCTACTGGGAGTATGTGTAACGAGGGATGGAATGCAGGGCTACATCTGAGTCAATACTCATTTAAGTGTGTGTGTGTGTGGGTGTGTGTGTGTGTGTGTGTGAGAGAGAGATAGAAAGACAAAGAGAGAGAGAAAGAGAGAGAAAGAGCGAGCCTGTGTGTGAGAGAGTATCTCTCTCTATCTATCTTTCTCCCTCTCTCTCTCTCTCTCTCTCTCTCGCTCTCTCTCTCTCTCTCTGTACTGGTGGGGGTGGGGTTTGAGTGAAAACATACATTGGTATTGAAAGCCAATGGCCCTTGATATCTACTGAAAGCATTGAAGAACAATGCCGAAATTCTGTCTAACACCATATTGGTGCCATACATTTTATTAATTAAGTTTTAAACGTAAAACGTAACATATGTGCTGGGCAACATTGAACGCCTTGAATAACATTGACCGTTGCTTACTGCTGACCAGTTTTATCTATACTTAAAAAACAATGATCATTGCTATCAACTGAAAATGAAAAACAAATTTGAAAATGCTGGTTAAAGCCACATGGCATACACAAAGGTATACAAACTCATCCATACGTCTTAATGAATCATCACAACAGTGTAAAGCATAATGTATAGTGTACATACCCTCTTCCTGGTCTTCTCCATGGTAACTAGTAGTTAACTGACTTCACGTGGAGGAACTACACAAGCACGGTGCCACTAGCTCCGATATCAATCATCAAATGCCGACTACGCTCCTGGCACACTTGTTAACACCGCTACCCAATGTTAATATCTTCATTTTATGGCAACTAATACGTGACATCTTTAGCTTATGCACTAATGACACGGATGTATTAAAAGCTGTACATGCGAATCATAATACGCCTCCTGCCCGGCAAGCCTTCATCTCCACACTATATAAGATCCTTGTCTTGCGGTGCCTATAGTGCTATGGTCATAACCTGATCATATACCGCTAACGGAATGGCCTCCTTATTGCCATAAGAAAAAAACTGCCGTCGGCTCCCTCTACCAACCAGTAATAGTGTCAGCAACAAATTACTCCAATATTTTGCCAATTTGCCTATGTCTAATGTTCGTTAGGGAAAGATAATGGGAGGGAAATTAAATAAGCAGCCTGTAATAAAAGGGGCGAGGCTTCAGCGGGAACTTTGGTGTTCCTCTTTGCGAAGACAGTCTCCCCGTAAGCGTAACGCCAACGCTATCTGGTGGCAAGGGCGGTTAATTGGGAGTAACCTTGTTTGACTGTCCCGAGAGATCCCGCGAGACGTATCGTTTGTTATGTGTATAGAGTTTGGCGCATTTGGCCCGTTAGCCACATCGCGGGGCTTCGTGTCTTCATGTTCAGCCACAACGAGAAACTAGCTGGCTTCTGCAGTATTAAACAAAATTGTGACAAACTTGTTTCGTTTGGAATTGCATTTTTGTTTTGATCGGTAAACATTGGATCGAAGAGTATTTGTCTAGATAAATACACTTTTCAGTTAATGTCTTTCATGGATGTTGACATAACGAGGTCCTTGTTATGAAAGGTTTGAACGGAGAAACATATAGTTTACAGGGATATGGGGAATACATGGAGAGAGAGAGAGATTGGGCATGAATGAAAAGAGAAATTTGTTAAAATAGTTAAAGGTACACAATGCGAGGTTAAAGAGGTTATATAGCTGTCTGTAAAAGTCTATTTGTATATAAAGACAATAGGTGAAATTATACCCAAACAACAATCAGTTTGCACATTGATTCTTAATTGTTGTTATTTTGGAATATAATCCAATGTATATGTTAGGGCCGATGACCATATCGCTTTCCAATATCGTGATCTTCTTCACACGATATTATGCCAAAGTATATCCATCAGCAGTATGAGGCCGGAATAATCCAATCACATTACATCTTACATATAACGAAAAACCTATATAATCCAATCAGATTACGCCTTACCCTTAAGGGTGTAGAACATGGTCGTTTCCCGTGTGTGTGTGTGTGTGTGTGTGTGTGTGTGTGTGTGTGTGTGTGTGTGTGTGTGTGTGTGTGTGTTTTCATTTCCCAAACACACGCTGTCGTGGGTGACCGTTGAATAGCTTTTGATAAACGAGTAAGCACAGCACCGATCCATAAAACCCGATTAACATCTAAAAAAATAATTTGCTAAACCATAACAACATATAAGAATGTAACTTAACTTAAGTATAGAATAAATTTAATGCAAATCAAAATTTAAATATGTCAACGAAGGAAAAGAAAATCAGATGCATAGAGGTCTACATGAGTACTTACGTGTGCTAGTCTTGTCCGTGGCGATTCCGAATGGATGATTGAAATACAGATACATGCAATGTATATGTACCTACAGATGTGATGCACTCTTACCAGATATTCAGGATGGATTGTTTAAATTAGTCGCTGACATATATAGGAAAGAGAAGGACTTCAATCAAGTAATGGAAACCTCAAAGTAAGTGTTTTGTAATAATTTCAGGCTGTAAGGATTGATGGATGAAACATGCAAAGCGTGCCATTGAATGCCACCTACGTATAATTGCTAGAGTCCCAGAACACTGACGCAATATGTCAACTTCTTAAACACGAGGACACGTCGTACATCACCAACAATAAATATTGTGAATGGGGATTACATTATTAAACCAGAATGGCAGTTAAGAGCAATGCTACACACACAATACTAGTATATTGTTCATACGCACGAGAGAGAGAGAGAGAGAGAGAGAGAGATATGGAGAGGGAGAGAGAGAGACAGGGAGAGAGAGAGACAGGCAGACAGAGGGATCGAGTACTTTAAATACTCTATCTAATTAAAATCAGATCTCGTTTCGCACATTTTGACATTATTTTGCCAAGGCGAGTGTCCAACTATCTGAGCGTCAGTTTCGATCTAATTTTAATGAGATTGACTATGCCATAGGATGTTCATGGTGCCCTAATTTAACCCATGTTAACACCTCTTGGTAAAACGATGGCATACCATCTAGGCAGCTTATTCCGAAAGAAATCATGTTAAATGAGAAAAACTGTCACATAAGAAAGTATTAGTCCATCGACGGAAGTTGCGTATGGAGGAAGTCAAGGGAGTCGCAAGTACCGACAATGACGAATGGTAGGCTTATAATATAGTAGATATTTACAAGGATGGCAATGAAACGGTGGAAGACCATGGAGCACCACTAACTCGCTGAAGAACACTATAAAGGCAATCCAGATAAAAGAGCGGAACTAGACGACAGCCATGACGTGCAAAGAAGCCATGCGCGGATAAATTCCAAAAATACACACTATAGAGAACAATATTAAAGAAGCCGTGCACGGTGTGCGCCAATATCACTACGAACGGATATAACGATCATTTGTCCATTCAGGCATATAACAAAACTGTTTTTTAAAGCTGTACATTTTATCGAGAAGTGTGTGTGTGTGTGTGTGTGTGTGTGTGTGTGTGTGTGTGTGTGTGTGTGTGAGTGAGTGTGTGTGCGCGCGCTCGATTGTGCGTGCCTGTGGATCTTG
>JAUTBT010032279.1:0-18604 GCA_032361225.1 Lepetodrilus schrolli | reverse complement strand
GTAACTTTCGCGAACATTGATGCCGGGCCCCCGGGGCGGGATTTGAACTTGGAACCTTTGGCTCCGAAGTCCAACTGTTCTACCACTGCGCTACCACCCGCCCTTGTTATCTATATGCATATATATTTGTTGTCTGTCATGGATCATTGTGTGATAAATGAAGAGTAGGGTGGCAACTCTTGCTAAATTCAGACATCCGGAAATTAATTTGCCCGCACGATTTTACTGAGAATTCAACCATCCGGATAAACTGGGATTGACTGTATAAAATTTGAGCATCGGCACCCGATATTAGGAACATACACTGTATCAATCAAATGAAAGAAATTTATAAGTGAATACATTCTAGCAAGTCATAAATTACAGAAAAGCATGCACAGAAAATGCGATAAATCAATGACATTTGGTGTTCCTAGTGCAGGTGAATCAAGAGCAGTAAATAATCTTCATGAACCAAGGGTGGCAACTCTAAAGTTCATGAACCAAGGGAAGTAACTCTAAAGGTTGTTAACCTAGGGAAGATAACTCTAAACTTCATGAACAGATAGGATTTGTACCTGAACCTTTACGTTTTGGATTCGACTCAGCTAAATAGGTTAAAAAAAATAAAAAATAAAAAATAAAAAATTAATAAAAAATAGAAAGCGATAATCTTTCTAAATGAATAAATATGGTACCTGGATTTTCTCCTCATCTTCAGTTTCCTTCTCCTGTTTGAGAGACTTGGTCAGTCTGGCAATAAGCTGGGACTTGAGCCCCTTCGAGCTAAGAGCTCGGCACTCCAGCTCATGCCGTAGGTCGACAATCTGGAAGAAAACTCTCACTGGTTAAATGCTGCATGACTCGGCTCTCACAACACTCTCACTCGGCTCTCACAACACTCTAAACAAACGAGTTTGAGATTTTGCTCAGCTGAGATTTCTCCCATTGACAGTGCTTTAACATGAGTAAAATTTCAGCTGGGTTTGAGTTTTTACAGCACCGAGTCAATAGCAGAAATCTCAGCTGAGGAAAATCTCAAACTCAAGTTTGTTTTGAGAAATTGGGGCCAGATTTAAACATCATTGTACAGGCCCGAGACAAGTAATGTTTTCCAAGGACTGGTTTTTCTACTTGATCATAGAAAATTATCTTTCGGTGCAGATTACGTTTCAAGTGAAAACCTCTGATTCAAGTCTAAAAGCATTTATTTTTAGTATAAACATTAGTACTGAAAATCTCAACAAATAATTACAAGGATTAATGACACTAGGTGAATATAAATTACAATAAAACTTTATTTTGTGCACCTTCATTGACTTTGGATCAAGCAATGCATAATTGGTGGGTTCACATTTATCGGGAACCTTTTCCTTTTCTCCCTCTGTCTCCTCCACCTACACACAAAAAAGGAAGGTTATAGCACAGGTTGGGCAACATTTAGCATATTTACGACACTCCCCTATATTGCAATTTTTTTTCTTGATTCCAAAGTTTTCATTTGGACTAGCTTGAGCCTAGATAACCTGAAATAGAAACCTAGCAGAGAAGTGCCTGATCCAAGACTTGTGTCACTTTCATTTTCCAATCTGGGTATTATCATTTACTTCAGAGAATGGTACTTTCTTGGATCAGGCACAACAAATAGAAACATACCGCCTCTCTGTTCATACACAATTTATTTCCAATGGTTATTTTCATGATAGGAAAACAACATAAGTTGTATGGTTAGTGAAATCTGTTCACTTTATCCAAGATGAAGTCGTAATTTTCCGTCCCCCAACCTAACATGGCCAAAATGAGAACATTTCCCCAGTATCACGTTCTCCGAACCTAGATAGAATAAACAATTATGTTTTCACCTGGCCAAAAACGAAAACATAAAAATCATAAGAAATACCCAGAACTTTGGATATGGAAATGTTTTCAATGGACAGACGTCCCTATGCACGGAATCAGGTCAATATTGACGAGATGTCCGCACCGGTTTGGAGCTGGGAACTCGAATGATCCGCCGCTGGTCCTACGTCCCGATCAACCATACAGAGATTGGCATGTTCAAACACACTGCATTGAGGAAAGAAGAAAAGGTTATAATTTAGTCAAGTGCCTGTGCGTCGGTCCCCTCAATGGCTGCAATTTTCCGCTGGAGCTGGCTGCAGTAGGATGACTGTAACGAGATCCATTCCAGGCGAGTCGGGCTACAAGTCCACACGTCGGGCAAAAAAACTACGACAGTTTCGACACGTGCTGCCACCTGCCTGCCCTTGTGGGTCGTCTCGGGCCGAAGGTAGGCGATCTCGGCGTATCGAAACCTGTGGTGGAGGAGTGGTATGCAAGCTAGTAAACACCTTCAGACGTAGTGCTCAGATGCAAGGAGTCGTGGAAGTAAGATAGCGTAACAAGATAATTCAATACAACACATATATTTGTATAGGACCTCTACAAAGTCTTAATTACGAACAAATTTTAAAATACAATAAAATAGAAATAAAATTTTAAAAATAATCAATTTTCAACTGGTGTACAATTCATATCACTATATCAGTATATGTGCAAAGAAGAAAAAATAATTCATTTATATCAAATTGCATATATTTTAAGATTAAGAAAAGGGAAAAAAATATATCATTCTGTCAATTGTAAGGATATGATAATCCAAGGTGAAATTATCAAGATGATTCTTGTTAGATTTATTGTTTAACCCTCTCCCTGCTGGATTAGGCACAGGTACAGCCCTTTAGGGCATCTCCCGTTGCCTTCAGTATGGAGAGTGTTAAAGGAGTCATTCCCTCATCGCCATCTACACCCAACTAATCATGCTAAGGAGAAGTTTTCTAAAACAACCATTCCTTCCAAAATTTATACACAGCCCGGCAATGACCAATAAATAACACAAAGAAATTGGAAGCATCCAAACTCACCACTGCGTGCAGCAACTCAAATCTATCCCTGTTAATGCCTTCGTTGTGCGGATCGCCGTTTTGATCAACACCTGTGGGTTCTCCGTGGGGTTGGCACCATCCAGTGATGGCGACCATGCCCCACCAATGGCCATGGGCTCGTTCTTGCCACGGATGCCCACCAGGAATTGTAGCAGGCGCGTGGGGTGCTGGAAGAACTCGGACTCAGAGCCTGCTAGAGCGCACGACTTCTGATACAGGTCCTCTGCCAGTGGGGATGCCAACAGCATCACCTACAACAACAACGTTTACATCATCAACACCTCATGCAGTCAGCTGTCCCGCAAACATTCCCTCAGAAAAATGTTTACATCTTGAAAGCCTTCTGCTGTCACGATACGCAATAACTGGTAAGATTATATATAAACAGATGTCAATAATGACTTCAGGAGTAGTCCTTCCTTCTTAGAAAAATGGTCATCTTCGTTATTTAAATTTGTCTTTTCCACATTAGGATTGGTTTCGACCTCCTGAGCAGCACCAGAGCAAGACAGTCTGCTGTGATGTTGCGTGATGCTGACTGCTTAACGAACAAAGACCATCAGAGATGTATGGCTGGAGGAGTTGTCTCCCATTTCACCTCTGCCCGACGGGCAAACGAGACTGGTTGGATATTATGGTTGGATGGTCAACTTGCTTGACCATGCAGGTAATTAGTTTATACATGATAATAATGAAATCCATGTATACGAAATTGCACTTTGTGTAAAGTACGCAATTACTGAAAGTGCATATTATAATAACATTCAGTGTGAAAATAAACAAACAAATAAAGGAAACAATTTATCACAACCAAAAAAGATTTAGAAAATATATTATCATTGTTCATGGTGCAACATCATCACTTATTTGCATTTTCAATAAATTAATAAACTGTTTGTGTCCCTTTATCCAGCAGGGAGTATTTGGAGAATGAGAATAAGGCTTTAGATAGCCAAGCAGGATCGGGGATTGAAATGTGGATTACAGATGCTTTGAAGATTACTTCACTCACATCATGGTTTGTACTACCACCCATACAAACCTTTGCGTTGTAGCTGTGGTCAGCGTCAGGGGGGTCGAAAACAGCATCGTTTGTCTGGAGTGGCTCTACGTCCTTCTGCATCACGTGGAACTGGCAGTGCGATCCCAGTTGGAATGGACGCTCCAGAGGGAAGACATCCGTCCAGCTGAACCCAGCATGGAAGAAATCGCTTGGGATGTACATGTTATTGTACCTAGACTTCAGAGCTATCACGTTAGCTCCTTTCCTGGAATTTAATAATATAAAAAAATGTGACTCAAAAACAAAATTCATATTCTATAAGCCTAAATAACATGATCCTACACCACGTACAATGATTGATTTCTTCCAAATTGTGTTACTGATATATCAGCTCATTTTCCAGGCATTTTAATAATTTACATAAATTGCTGGTGAGCTGGAGTGTGTGACCTCTCAACCCAGTCTCTCAACCATCTGACCGAGGAGGACTCACAGCACACTCTTCTAACCACATGACTAACATAGGAGAATCCCCATGAATAGGCACACTTTTCAAAACAATTGATTGTTTATCATCGACGGGTAAAAGGATTTATTTTTATGGGTTTGTGTGGCATTTCCTGCCTGAAAGCAAATGGCTGGAAGTTTACGAGATAAAGAATTTGCAAAACAGATAGGTTTTTAGGTTTCGTTTAAAACAGTCCACTGAATATGCCTGTCAGGATTTAACTGATACATACAAATAGTCAGTAGTTAATAATTTCTATTTGACATTAACAATTGGGTCAATCAGCTTCAAGGGTGGGTTAAATTTTTTACGTCGCTGCAGGAATCTTTCACCCATTTGCAGCGACCGTTTTTAAATGGGCAATATCATAATACATGTACGTGATATTTAGTTTTCTGGTGTGTGTCTCCCCCACTGAAGGCCAAGCTGGAAGCCAGCATTCGTCACTTACAAGTCAAAGGAGAGTTTGGGAATCTGCACCACGTATCTGGGGATGACACGGGCAGGACGGCGTCTCACTGGGCTGCGGGGCCTGGGGGCGGGGGACTTGGAGCTGTGGGACGGGGACCGCTGTCGTTTCAGTCGACTCTCCTTCCTGTCACGGCGGTCTCGGTCACGCTCCCTCTCTCTGTCCTTCTCTCGGTTCTTCACAGCGAAGCGGTTTGGCTCGCTCCTGTGCGTCATCAGGCTACTAGACCTCTGGTTTGGTAGCAACCCTGTTGAATAATGAGTGAATTATTGTTTCATTTCACAGTGGGAATGAAGATTTAATACCAGTGGTAACCAGTAAGGGGCATTGCTACGACAGGGAGCGTAGGTTGACACGAGTTAGCCCGAGACTCATTCAAAATACGGCCATGCATTGACGGACAGCTGATGACTCCCATTGTGACATCACATGAAAACGTCATGATGCAGACCTCATTCATAGCAATGGTCGCAAGCCTCACTAGCAACCGCGCAATAATGTTCACGAAATATTATCTAGCCATTGTTGTGTTTTACGTTCATTGGAATATATTTATCAAAGTCCATAGTTCTATTTTCAAAACATGCCTTATCAATTTCATTAAACATAGCCTTGATTAGCAAGCATATAACGCTATATCTCAGATTAGTCGTCACCGGAAACGACCCAGATGAGACTTACTGTTCCTATATCATATACATTTAATCTGCGGTCACACACTACATAGCTATACTGACCTAGCGATGGCTGTGGGTTTTGTGACATCAATGAAGGAGGTTGCTGTGATATGCCAGGCCCTGAGATGGACTGGGCATTCATCTGGTTGCCAGACATAGGGTTCATGTTGACCACGGGTGGTACAGGCTGAGGTATGCTAACACCAGGTGGATTCAAACCCGGACCGATAGTCAGTTGCGGGGCACCCTTTAGCCCAGTAGGCAAATTTGGTCCACCCTAAAATAGAGGGTCAAATTCAACATATATTAATGCTCAGATGTTATCATGCTTGTGGAAAGAGAAGCCAAAAGTAGTATTGCATTAATTATGTATATCAATGGTGATGTGAAGTACATGAGTGCCTCGACACTTCGAAACATCATACATTTAAAAACATTAATCAGTGGCAATGGTTTATGGTATGTTTTTATTATGTAGTTTTTTTAATTTGTGTTTAGAGCCACATTTAAGATTTGTATATCAAGGCTTGTAAGTTTACGGTAGTAACAGAACAAGGATGTATATGGATATTACCTGATTTGCTAATACTTGGATCCGCGTGGCATTCCACTTAAATGGCATGTTGGCATTATATGTCGCCTCGACCAACACTCGTGATCCAACCTTTGGAACAGACCCCTTAACACAGCTGAAAAAGTCAAACAATATCCTAAAACAATGTTATAATATCGTGATCACTTTGCATATGGTAACAGTCAAATAATATTCTAAACAATCTAACTATAAACTTTCATGCAGCATCCCATCTCTTGTGTTGTAAAGACATTGTTTATCGTTTGGTGTGTCATGTTGGGGGGGATTATTATTCATATAAATTAGAGTATAGATCTGCTTAAATTACTATTTCGCTCATGTCATGGTTTATCAACATATATGAATCACAGCAATATTGATGAAAACCTACATGGAAAACTATATGGAAAACAAGTTAAAAACATTTCTGACAAACTACCAATTTCCTTACGTTGTTTGAAAAAACACATCCTCATCCACGAAACCAAAGTTTTCGTGAAGTTTTGTGACGGTGCCTGTGAACACCCTCTGCTTGGGGGACTGGGGCTGTGCGGCCCTGGGTGGGGGGTAGCTGACGGTGGTGACCTGCGATGTGGCCAGTGTGGTGGGTATGGCAATCCCAGGCTGTGGCAGGACTGTGGCAGCAGCAACAGCCGCAGCCTGTACTTGTAGTTGCTGCAACATGAGGGTTATTAAACTACAACAAGGTTCATTGAACATCCATTGAATGTCCCCACTCAGTGCATCACGTGAGCTGCAAACTAATCGCTATTTTCGGTCTATTATTAGGCCATAGTTATTTGATTATCTGGTTTACTGATTTTTGTCTGGTAATACTTGAGTTGGTCAGGTTCAAAATAAAAATAAGAATAATTGGAGATTAGGAATGGTCGGTTAACAGAAAATAAATATCCTATTGATCAATATAATTGTTGCCGCACACATTTTTCAGATTTGAATCCACAATTATTTCCAAAATACTGCTTGTCAATAATAGTAAATGCTATAAATTTGACTGTTGTATTATATTATTTAGCAGTAACCAATCAAATGGCTTCGACTTTGTGTCAACTAAACCTGGCCCCCGTTTCACGATGGACTCCTAAACCATTCCAAAACATTATCACCTCGTTACATGTGTTTCACGACGACGTCACAAGTCTTATCCCTTCTTTAATCGACATACAACTTAGGAGGTGATAAACTGGGTCCTAAATTTAGGAGCTCTTAAATTTAGGATGCCATTGTGAAACGGGCGCCTGGACTTCAAATAACTATGACCTTGGCTGTAAAGTCAATTATCATTTTCCTCAAGTCCTATCGGTGGGCGTTGCAGCAGAACGTTACTATAGAACCAAGAAACAAGCCTTCCGAGAGCCAACTGCACTCAAATGCGTCAGAAAGGAAATATTCGTGAGCATCGATGCCAGGCTCCCGGGACGGGATTTAAACCTGGGGCCGTTGGCTCAAATCCCATCCTGGGAGCCTGGCATCGATGTTAGCAAACTGCCAAGGCAGCATGTCTTACCTGAGCTTGCTGTAGGCCTAGGGCAGCTATCTGGGCAGCACTATACTGCTGAGATAGAGTGGGTCCAGGGTTGCCAATGTTGTACACAGGCCCTGCCCCTACAGACCCTGCATTGAGAAGGGCAGTTTGAGCTTGTGTGAGAGAGGCTGGGTTCACAGTGGTTGCTCCTGTAGCCGCTGGCATGAATTCGGGTCCAACTGAGTAATGGAGGTTAAATACAGCATGATTATATCATGATAAGCATGTCATTGTTAAAACAACTCTCTCACAGATATTTTGTCTAAATAGAATATTTATATTCAATATTACTTTATTGAAATTTCATGTTCATCCTATGCATGAAAAAGGGAATTGTGTGTTCCAAAACTATGTTATCAGATGGACCATTCATTTTTATACAAATTTAATTGCTGCCAGATAACTTCAATTTTGTAAAGAAAAATAATAATGAATATTAATAAATAATTAATTTTATTTTTTTATAGCCATAATAGAAAATAGAATAAATGTTTATGGACAAATCCATCCAATTTTGCATGTGTTTATTTTAAAATAAATAAATGTATGGTTACCTACCTGTCGTATGTCTAGCCCATGGAGGATTTTTGGCCCCAAACTGAGACGCCATTTCCTAAAATTTCAATAATATTGTATTTTAAAGTCATAGTTCTGATCCGAACCCTGACAAATATATTCACAAAAATAATAAACAGATGTCCTTGATCAGGAAGAAAATTGAAGTGTAAATTCAAAGTATGATATCGGACACAATTTTATTACATTAATATTTGTACTATCATAGAACATGAGTGATTCTAATCATTATAATAAAATAAAAAGTGATAAAGAATATTAAAGGCACACTGGTTTATTGACATATTTCATGGTCAAAGTCAATATTAATCTACCAGAAACTTAAAGTGTACGTGCATTCCATTTCTCAGGTAAAATATGTTTGACCATGAAATACATCAACAAACCGTGATTGTAAGGGATGCCTTTAACACAAAAGTAATTATTTCTTATTTAAGCATTTCAGTAGTGATAGCATACAAGTTATAACTTTTAAGAGATATCTAATGTACCTGAGATCCAAAATGCATTGGAGCCAGTAGTGAGTTCTATTGACTAGCTGCTGGCACCACCGTCATATAGCTGTAGCTGCCAAGTGAGTTTGGTGGATTGTTTCAGTGCCTTTGGAGTTCTTAATAAATTTAAAAAATGATAACACACATTTTAGTAAACAGAAATGTGTTGGGTTAAGCATGTTAAAAAATAAACATTAATGCTGTGTTCACATGATGGCTTTAAACCGTCTTCAAACTGTCTTGAGGCCTTAAAACGAATACAGGGTTCAAACGGATGTCACTTTAAACCGGTGTCAAACCAATTTAATGAAGCCTGTTTCAAAAGCGACCTGAAACAGGCTTAACAAAAATTATGATGTTACGAGGGGCGGGGCACTGTTAACTGGCAACATTTAATCTGCATTAACGAAGCCTGTCTCATGGAGACCTGTTTCAAACTAGCGTCAGTGTGAACACAGCATAAGACTGACAGTTTACTAAATAAAAACTTATTTGGAACTACGAAAACCATGAAAACTGCAATAAACATTAAATAGACCTATGCTCTCCAGCTTGACAAATACAAATACATAATAATAACGTGCAAAGTTCAAATCACCTATGTGTACGAGTCCTTTTAATTGTTTTGGCATGATAAAGAAGTTTGTTCGCATTCGTTGCTAAAAATCACGAAGACGAATCATATCAGGTAAAGCACACACTAGGTTCAACTTCACCGTGGTGCTGTACGTTAGTGCCAAGAGGAACTGCTAAATAAACAGCTGTAACTAAAGGTCTGACTCTCTAGTAACTCTGGCTAGAAACATCAAACGAATCTCGGTGCCGTCTGCACGAAAACCGAAGTGCTTTACTTTCGTATCAGCGTATCGACAGCAACGATTATTTTGGCACCTCGGTACTCTGCCTACACTTGCTGAATCGGGTGTCATTTAAAAGACCACAATGCATAACTCACGGCTTGTAATTGTTTTTATCAAGTGACCTTTGTTTTGTTTTCCTCTGCATAGATCTTCAGATCAACAAAATGGCGTTCGCAATATTCGCGATCACTCGTGTCAAACACATCACGGAAATAGACGAGTTGTTACGAAGTACGTTAATAAAGTAGATTGGTATGTTTGGGTTTATTAGCGGAGTACTGAACATGATTCCATGTCAAGAATAAGTGCGCTACACTAATTAATTTTAGCTTAAAGACAGGGCTGTAGTGAAAATATTGATAAAAAAATGGATGGCGCGAGTGGTCAAACTTTCTAGTAGGTTAGAGTTATCTTCCCAATATATGGTAGTGGAGCCACTGTCCTTCCTTTTTGAGACGGACTCTAAATCTGTAAGACTTTAATGGGTAGCATGTCGTATTAAATCGACAAACATCTCGTAACTAAATTCATGAATCAACTTATTGAATAACATTCTGGTTTAGACATTATATGTTACTTAATTTGGTATGATATTGCAATATTTAGATAATTCAATAAAGTGTGATAGCTTTACAAAAATGTCAAATTGTTGGTTACGTTTAGCAATCGTAAATAAAATGCTCTCGAAGTAGAGTAGCGTACGACATATTCCGATAAATAACGACCACAAGGAAATCGCAAGGATGTTGATTTCAGACTACTTATCTAAATTCTCATGAACACTGAAATTGGTCTGTTTAATGTTTACACTTTCTTCGACAATAGTGGAAATAACTCTTAATTTGACTAATTTCCTCAACGTTACGTTCAGTCGATAAATAAATAGTCACAATTGCACATTGGCCCTGTTTATGGCCGGGTAGTGATAATGCTTCGCTATACTCACTTCACCGGCCATAATCCTCCTATGAAGTCTATGGGAGCAAAGTGCGACACAAACTCCAGCGGCAAACCCGACACCAAATCTCAAAATTGTCCTCGAAATGCACGTCATAAATCAAAATGGACCTCTGTAGATGGATAAGACATTGCTTTGTTTGAATCCGCCGTCATTTTTTACGTACCTTATCGGAATAATTCACTAGCACCTTTCAAACTTGTTTATCCATCGCATCCTACACCGGTATTGGCGCATATGTATTCATTAATGTAGGTTGATGTGAAAACCATAGTTTAAACATTGTCACCGTGATTACGGCCTGAAATGTTTATTACAGTTTCATCTGTTTCGTTTTAGACTGACTTTTCACGTCAACCTACATTAATGAATATGCATGCGCCAACACCGGCATAGATGGATAAAACGAGTTTGAAGGGTGCTAGTGAATTATTCCGAAAGCAGTGACATTTCAACAAAAAGGCTCTGCATTCTCCGTGGCAAGTCCATTATGCATATATGCCAAGCCGTGATGCAAGTGAAAGAATCTTGAAAGCAGGACTAAACCCCAATTAAAAAATATATATTAAAATGCCTGACACTACAATGAATGTTACAGGTCATTTGCTTTAAAATAGTCGAATACACAGGTTTTGTGCATGGGGGAAAACACTGCTCTATAGGTTGTGTGATCTCGGCTTTGATACATATCTTGATTTGTTGATGTTTATCTGTCGCTTATGAGCGAAATGTTCCCACTGCTGTGAAAAAAACTAATTCATGATATTAATTATATATTGTATAGTTATAATAATCGTATCCAATTCCTTCTTCAGATTTTGAGCCGTAGAGATTGAAGATGGTAAGAAATATTTTAATTTACTTTCATCGTTGACTAAAAAAAAAATTCATTTAATATTGGTAATATTAGTGAATGCTTTAAAAATGTTGTTTATAATAGTAATTCTCTTTCACTGTATCTGCAAACATTCATCATTATAATCAAATTATCCACTTTGATGGACTGAACATTTTTATTTTCTGCAATCTTTTAATTGGTTGCATTGAATAATTGGTGGTAATGTTTGTATGTGATGAAATTAAGACACCTCTTATCCGACAAATACTGAGAGATTTCTAATTTCTGATGCAATTTTACGAGCACCTGGACTTTTTTTAATTATTATTCCATGTTTAATTCAAGCATCAATATAAACAGTTATATATTGTTTCAGCCTCAGCAAATCTCTGAAATTAAGGATTTCCTCCTCACAGCCAGGAGAAAGGATGCCAAATGTGAGAAATTCAGAATCTTACTATCTGAAAAACAATGAAAATCTTTATTTATTTATCTGAAAAGTAATCGTGAAGATTGCAACATTGAACTTCAGCCAAAGGTCCAAGGTTTAAATCGTGTCTCAGGTGCCCCACATCAATGTTCATGAGTTATCTTTCTATTGCGATCGTGATAGGATGCACTGTCTGTACCATGGCAATGCAGTTATTGTCCTTGGTCTGTCAGTACCAGCCTGTGCTCGCAGGTTTACTGCAACATTCAGCGCTATGGATGTTGCAGGTTTCCTCCTGTTATAAACTGACAAGCTGTGAGAAGTGAAAGAATCTTTAATGCGGCTCTTAAACCTCAATTTAAAAAAAGGGGGGGGGGCTACTATTCGTGGCGCAATGTTCAACATGACGCGGTAACCAATTATAACCAATCTAAAATGTGCAATATCATGGCATAATTGGTTAAGATGGCCACAGCAAAGTTAAATTATTTTTTTTTTATCAGTGTCGTTTACCATTAGCATTTATCTAGGGAAAAGCTTTGTGTAAATTGTAATTAATTCAACCTGTTTGGTGTTAATTTAACTACTGGCAATGAATGAATCCTGAGTGATATAATGCATATTTTTCAGCTGTGAAGATCAAGAAAAACAAGGACAATGTAAAGTTCAAGGTGCGATGTAGTCGGTACCTCTACACATTGGTCATCCAGGATCGGGAAAAAGCTGAGAAACTAAGGCAGTCACTTCCTCCAGGTTAGTAGGTGTATAACTCTATCCATGCTGGAGGCAACCAGAGATGCCCTAAGAGCTGTGCCTGAGCATAATTCAGTAGAGACACGGTTAAATCGTGAACTGAGAAAGACCCATCTCGTACTACTGTTAATCTTGGCACCGTTGTGTAATGTACACCTACAAATGAGACATCAGTGCTGTTGCGATACGTCATCCAAATAAGATACGGTATTAGTGCTTCATTAGTACTCACTTTCCAAATACACAATATGATGACTTCTTTGAAATATCCCGTCAGGAATACTTGCCACTGATGGCTGTTCATCCAGACGTCTTACCAGTTTGAATGGTGCATCTAATCTAATGTCCTTTGAATAACTACCAACGAAAGCCTTTTATAAGCATATTGTGATGAATGTAAAATAGGCGGTGGCAACGAGTTATGTAAAATAGACGGTGGCAACGATTTTACAAGATGCCTTTGAACCCGTCTTTCTGTACAGGATTATCGTTTTCCAATGTTTGTAATAAATCGTTTTTTATATTTGAATTTTATCATAATAGAGACCTTTTGTTTTCCCATGTTCAACGTCAAACTCAATAATTCCTGTGTATTATTCGCATAGAATTTATGTAGTGATCAAGTGATTTTTATTCACGTACAGTTTCTAACTTCCAGTACAATGTGGACAAGAAAGTCAAATATCGCATGATCCTGCAAAATTATTACATAATAAGCAGGAATTCTTGCGTTTTAAGTTGGAGCATTGGGAGAACTAAAGGCCTGTTATATTGTTCCTTTCAATGTTCAACATGCACACCCGTAAACCCTTGCTCTATTGTTCATTTACATTGTCGTTTGTTTCAGGCCTGGCTGTTAAAGAACTCAAGTGAAAATGCTGTACAGAAAAGACTACTATAAAAAAAATAAAGGCCAAAAAAAATGCTGGATTGTTATTGCCTATTTGTTGGTGGCTATCAATCGTAATGGACGAATGAGGTGGGCGTAACGAAAGCATCAGCCTTTTTCTACAGTCGTATAAGAAGAAGAAACTTTATAAATAAACGTAGGATATATAAATAACAAAGAACATGTGGTGGGTCTTTTAGGACCATTATAACAAACAGCACATTGCCTTAAATTGGAAAAATCATCTTTCGACACTCAATATTTGTTGTCATATTTTTTATTTGTTTACATATTGCTATTAAAGGCATACAATCATGGTTTGTTAACCTATTTCATGGTCCAACATGTTTTATCTGAAAGTATACTATTTTCTGCATTTCGCACTGGTTTTAAAAAATTTCATGTTTATCACAAATATAAAATGTAAATGTTGGACATGTGGAAAATGTAGCCTGTAGGCAAATCAAATGTACTCGTACAATTGACCATGAAATATGTACAAACTGTAATTGTATACTTTTAAACTAGGGGGAAAATTAGATGGAGATATCTTTTTCGAAGATCTTGCATATGTTGAAATATACTAAGCACACAAAATAAAGGAACACCAGGAACATGACCGATATTGGGTGGAATTACACACAATCAGAGGTCACATTTGGTTATCATGCATGGCAACTTGGCAGGTTGTCATACATTAATGAAATACAAAGGCCCATTGATCCCATGGCTCTGAACAGATGACATTTTTCTTTCAAGTTGGCAATGTTCTTCCACCAAAAGGTGTGTATTTCAGTTGACTAAATGAACCAGGAATGCATTGCTTTACTTACTTGGCCTGTATGGGATGTTTTGGGAAGGATAACATCCCAGTAGTAGGCCTATAACTATAACAATGCTACTAATCTGGGAATAGGCTTAGCAGAATGCTGGAGGGTCCGATCTCTTATCAACCATAATGGACATTAGTTGTATTGGTCAAGTAGTCCGGCCACTATATACGATATATTATAACGACGGATGTCTTCAAAGACAGCTCCGGGTTGAAACCGAGGAAGATAACAAATTGTTCTTTTAAATATCTTCCAGAGCGAGAATTATTGCGTATTAAGTCGCATAACGTGGTACTTAACGCTGTCCAAGTGTAAGTTAGAACGTGCACGTGAATGATATCGTCAACAAAATTATGTGATCGTGACGTAATACGCAGGAATTTTCGTGATTGAAGGTGAATGTGAGTAACCATATCGTGGTAATATGGGTAAGACTTCAGAATTATCCACATCTGATACAAATTAACCACGGTCGATTACTACATTTACACATAAGATTACTACTGCAATGTTTGATTACATAGAGCAGAACATTTCATATATTATATTGAAAAGGGTATATTTAAACACAGTCAAATGATAGAGTACGATTTCATGCTCAAGCTTAAAAGGTTTCGCAATCTCGGGGCATGATGACTACACTAAGCAATCACTCCTAACGAGTCCTAAGTAAGATCGATAAAAACAAATATAGTGGGTTTTTTTTAATAGTCTGCCTAGTGTTGCCATCTAAAGTGTTATTATTATTCTCTCTCTCTCTATCTATCTCTATCTCTCTCTCTCTCTCTCTCTCTCTCTCTCACACACACACACACATACATACACTCTGATATTAGTTCGTGGCTGCTCTGGTGAGATTTGATCTCGAAGATAAAATCGGAATTGTATCGTAACTAGTATGTCGTCATCACATTCAAATCTGATTTTGGTTACGGTGTATGAATTCGAAGTCAGTCAGCTGTAAATTACGATGGAAGATAACGATTAGCCCGCATTTAAGATCAGCGATATGGCACGACCATAGCTAGAAGCCATTCTGTAGCTGACCAACATTCATGGGTCATTCAGACGTGGGGAATGAATGGAGCGTTTGTTAACGCACTATCCTGATTAGCCGTGACAATTACGTTGCACACTTTATTTGAACTAAACTTGCTTAGTAATATTTCTTCTTGTACGTTTACCCCATAGTCAACTAGTCCTTTTTTTGTCAATTAAAAAAAATTGTAAAATATTTTTATCAACTGTTTATCGTTGTTTTTAGACCGTTGAGAAAATTAAAACAACCAATGAAAAGACAGTATATAAAACAAATAGAAATGTCTATAATAGGCTGACGAATAGATAGATGAGGTGCACGCCTCAGGTCAACATAAGGGGGTACTACAGTACAATTTGTATACTCATCAAATGTATAGTCTGTCTGAATAGATCTGAGTATTTTGCAACCTTACGTATACGCCGATATGGCCTTTATCTGGAGCCCTGCACAACGTCATATATTTTTTAACGTTTGAGTATAAATACTGTCATCTAATATATTCTCGTGTAGTTCTTAAGACTTAACGGACGTGGATGAGTCGATAACATCACGGCCCGCCTTCGTTACATACAGCTTACGGCATCAGACGGGGCGGAGAATAAATATAGCGTTATCAGTGAATGGTCCGGTCCAGCCATTGTAGTCTTGGTCATGCCGTCGGTAAGTATTGGTTTATGTACGTGTGTGTTGATCGGGAACTATCGGTCTCTTAGTATAGTGGATATGAGTGCTTCATGAACCGATACCATGGGTTATATTTCAGAGAGGGAGATCATATATATTTATCTACTATATTGCCCACGAAATGATTTGTATTCGTATGCAATTTAGTGCAGCTATGCCTGAAAAATACAACGTTGTACTTGGCCATAGATGTGCAACAGACATGATAATATAATGTGATGCATATGTACAGTGAAACAATCTAATACTGTTCATTTCAGTTTCATATGATGTACTTTGAAATTATTGGTGGTGCTTTTGTTTTCTACTCATAGACTAGCTCCAGCATAATTCAGAGGCCAAGGACGATGTACGCTGGCGTATTGATAGTTGCTGCCCTTCTTCATGGAGCCGTTAGTACTAGTAAATGTAAGGTGGAATTGTATATTGCGGATGCAAATGATATATATGAACACATGAACCGTTTTTAAAATAGTTACTGAAAAAAGTACGTCCGGTGTAAGATTTAAAACCTACCCCAGCTGAAAACCTACCCTAGGGTATCAAGTAAACATTGAAAAGTTACCAGAGTTGAATGAAGTCAAGGTACTAACGTTCTACGAGCTGTAGTAGAGGCTGGGGAACTAACCACTGAAGAATTTAAGTTCTTTAGAATTTTAGATGCAAATATTTCCTAATCACTTCGCGCATTCGTTATTACATGTATATCAAATAGTTTTCACAAATAGATATCGCCGCAAATCCTTGAATACGTGCCATTTTATGGTTGTTTGAGAAAGCTGCTAAATGCTTTAATAGAGGAATGTTCATCCAATGTTTTTAAAAGAAATTGGTTTATATCATAAGTTTTAATCTTTCACGACGGTATTCTTCATCCTATTATATTCACAATATTTAATCCTACTCAATTTCATTATTCCATTTATTCAGTCATATATTCACTTTTAATCAAATTTGTTTTGGCATGTTTCATGCTGCATTTGATTTTAGCCCATTCATATTGTGTAGTTAATTAATTCATCGTCATGTATGGGTGAAAAATTCCCGCTGTGACGTAAAACAGTAATTCACTCACTCACTCACTCCTCGCACTGGCTATGACTTCAAAGGAACTTTGTTGGTAACTTCAATAGACCCATAGTTGCCATCTATCGGTAACATCAGTCGTTGATCAATGTCGGTATTGAATGATTGGCATATATACACTATATAATTATATTCATTGGTACTGATCACAGTATAATACAAAACACCGCGCCAGAGCAATAATAATAATAAGAGAAGGTTACTGTTCACAATACCAATATCGGGTACCCATTCACAGCTAGGTGAACTGGAGCAGTGTACATTGCTCAAGAGTGCTACACGATGCAGATACATACATATATGTATATATGAAGTAACATTGGAACTATCTTGGAATTAACATAGGAAACGTGGTAAAACATACGTTTGCATCAATATTTAGTTGAAGGTAGGTATTCAAGTTTTCAATCTGTGGTGGGGTAATTGCACTTTTGCCGGGTGGATTTTTAACTGTTGAGTAACGACCTCGCATCTGTTGAAAGCCTACCCCTGGTAAGTATTCAACTGTTGAAAAGTGACCCTAGGGTAGGTTTTCAACTGGAGTATGTTTTCAATCTTACACCGGCCAAAAAAACCACAACATGAATGGAGTCATTGTCGTTCGCATTTAATTGGTGTCGCATTTATGTATACAATCTAGATGTCGCATTAAATTAATGACGCATAATATAAGTGATTTACAGTAAATGTCGTGTTTGTTGTGTGTTCCTGACCATTACGTGTTACTATTGTCAGATTGCCTTGTTGGCACGAACGTTGACATCGTCATTGCCATTCACGACAGCGCCAATACGATGCAGCATTGGTGGAGTGGTCTCATCATGACACCGGGAGTCACCAACTTTCTCAGAGGCTTCATATCAATTTTCGACCACTCCCGGGTTCGGATCTCTCTCGTGGCCTACGGCACCAGCGTGCGGCAGTTGATTACCTTCAGCAGCAACCCACTAAATCTTCAACAGGCCCTGAACCTGTGGACCCCAGAGTTCGGAGGAAGGAGGACATACAACGTCGTCAACTTCATAACTAGTTACATGAATAACAATGCCAGAGTCGACAGTGCGAAGATAGCGATTTTCTTGACGAATACACCTTCTGATAATTTTATGAGAACAATATCAGAGAGTATCACCATGCGAGGGGCAGAAATTGCCGTCATTGGCGTAGCATTTAACAAGGCTCCTGTCAGAGAGCTGACGATGATGACGGGAAATAATGGACAGCAACTTATCTTTAGCCCCACCAGCTACACGTTGTACCAGTACATTCCTAAACTCAAGAAACTAATCTGTCTCCGTGAGTATATGTGGCTCTTGGTATGGTTTCTCGAAGCTCACGTAGTTTGGACTTCTGAGCATAAGATCCGGGTTTAAACCGTCCCGCGAGAGAGATAGAGAGAGAGAGAGAGAGAGAGAGAGAGAGAGAGAGAGAGAGAGAGAGAGAGAGAGAGAGAGAGAGAG
>JAUTBT010032268.1:0-18607 GCA_032361225.1 Lepetodrilus schrolli | reverse complement strand
GCCCCCGGGGCGGGATTTGAACCTGGAACCTTTGGCTCCGAAGTCCATCTGTTCTACCACTGCGCTACCACCCGCCCGGTAATAGTATATAGTGGCTGTGTGGTAATGGTATATGGTGGTTTACGGTATATGGTCGTTGTGGGGTAATGGTAAATTTTGTTTAATGGTGACTGTGTGGTAATGGCAAGTGGTGGTGGTATGGTAATGGTATGTTGTGGTTGTAAGGTATATATGGTGGTTGTGGGGTATTGGTATGTGGTGGTTGTAATTAAGGTATATGGTGGTTGTTGGGTAATGTATTGCGGTGGTTGTATGGTAGATAGTGGCGTGACAATGGTTATGACTCCGTTACGGTTGATATAACAAACAATGGAATGTATTTCTAGCGGAACATGATCTACTACGTGTTATGTCTGTAGACAGCTGGCAGGTCGGGTATTTAGCTATAGCCGTGTTTACCGTGCAAGCTAGACACTAATTCCACTCGATTACATACATGGTATTCCGGTATAGTGGGTATTTCGGGTGCACAGATTATTGAATTATGGCGTCCGACCAGCTCAATATAGTATTGGACATTTTTTTCATCATATGTTTTATTAACTATAAATATTATTTAGAAAACAATATATATATCTTTAAAATAATAAAACATACTTGTAAATAAACACACCTTTCATTTATAATCGAATTTCCAATTAAAATTTCTTGGATGTTTTGCGTATACATACAATGGTAATTTAGTAGAAACCATACACGTATAACTACTAGTATTTAGTTTAAGAAATCACAACTGGACACATGACTAATACGCTTAGAAGAGTGTTCTGTCCATTAAAAATTATATTTATATATATTATGTGTGGCTCACCTTATAATTATGAAATACCGTTAAAAATTGAGTCCATGTTTAGTTTGATATTTATTGCGTTGATTACTGCCAATGTTCTGGACATAATGACCTGTAGTAACCAGGCGTTGATATTACTATTGTAAGTATATATTAACGTAACGTGATCATATCATATCTTGGGCTAGTAAAATCAAAACTACTAGCCTTGTGGGCTAGTGGAGGTTTTCAACTAGATGCCATGTAACATATGAAGCGGAATGACATTTGTGTTATTATTTAAAGACGAATAACAAACTTCAAAACAGAGTATGTGCACACATGGTATTACCTGAAGCACACGTAAAATACCTATCAATATCTATTATATATCACTTTAGGAATTGACTGACAACGATATAATTATTAACCTCAAAAACAGACTGGGATAAATATGAAGCTCTAAGATTAAACGATTAACACCAACAGGCGGTGGAAATCCGGCCTAGTTAGAACAGTAAATATGCACACAAAACATTATATGGATGGCAGCGTACAAGTCGACGGACATTCAGTGTCGTGAGAGAAAGATATGGAAATGATGAGCCGTAACCGTTATAAATGTTAAACTGTTACACCTGTCAGCAGAATTAAATCGCATATTTTAGCTAGAACCATAGTACTTCACAAATTGTTAAGCCACAAACTATGTTTGTGAAATAGCACTGTAAACTACAACATGTTTCTAAAAAATAGTCATATCAATAGTATTTACCGTCTTTATATTATTGCAAGCATATTGTTGATGTGTAAGTACATCTAATCATACTAAAGACACACAATTATGATATTTTTTTTACATTAAATTGTAATCTACACAGATGTCTTACGGCGAGATGAGTGGGTAAATACATAGAGCCCTGCGCAGTCTCCACGCTGAGCAATATCCATCATACTAACCCGCCCACCCCCTCGGCCACGCCAATGGTACGTAACATCATAAATTCAAGTAACCTAATGTCGGAAAACTAGACTAAATCATACAAGGAGATATCAGGCGCTCATGAAACAATTTAGTTTTTTGTGGGGTTTAAGGCAGCATCCCCTTCACCTTCTTTCTCTCTCTCTCTCTCTCTCTCTCTCTCTCTCTCTCTCACACACAACAATACACACATAACACGCGAAAGCACACGCACGCACTCACGCATATACACACATACGCGCATCCACATGCATACCAGTGTTGCATTCAAGTAATTTCATAGCTTGTATTTGAAACATATACATTAGGGATTTTTTACAACCCAACAAAAGTAGATTTCATGCAAATTCGTGAAGCTTATTATAAAATCGACATAAACGGAGACTGGCAAAGTAAAACAGGAACTCATATTGCATTATTATTGAATGCTTTAAAAAAACAAAACTTCAAAGATATACTAGTACTATAGTTAGATACCATATTACAAAACTATCCACAAACTCTGAATAAACGTCCTTGTTGTAATACTTGTACTGTTATAAAAGTGTATTATTATAGTTCAATCTCCGGTCTCTGCTTTCACTCATCTTAAATTTGAAGGGCCGAACTATCTGATCGACATCATTTTCGGATGTGGGTTACTGTTTTAGTGGAACTAATATATATATCTCTTTAGAACCACTTTTAATGTTATTTCGCTGAAATCAGGGTTTTCAGTTTACGACAGGAGGATGCCTATGACACATGCAGTGGTTAGTGTGAATAAACCTGCATGCACTCACCGGCTGACACAGACGAACCAAGGATGAGCTGGGAGAGTCCAGACAACAGAACATAACAGAACATAACAGATCGTAACAGAACTTTATTTAACTCACTGTTACCTACATCACGTGAGGTACACATAGAATGTAAACACGCTATGCGGAAGTGTTTACATGAAGACATGCATATATTAACAGTGTGGTTTACACATTTTTATTTTCAAAGAAGAATGAGGATTGGTAATCAACCTGTAAAGCTTAGTAACAATGTTGATTAAAGTTCAAATAATATACATAAACCCAGGTAAATGGAATACAAGGCATATATGCACATGGGCTGGATGGAAAGGATGGAAATACAGCGTCTGTTTGAATGTAGATGCTGCACGAGACTGGCCACGTATCACACTTAACAATCGTATCGCTACGAGAGTCGTAACTAAAAAATACGTTAGCATGGAATTGCTACGGAGTTACGACTCTCGTAGCTCTACAAATATTATGTGGAACGGAGACCAGGAATTATTACTTTAGTAGACGAGATTTAAATACACTCGAGTGCTTATAATACTTTTTAGGGATGTACAGTTTACGTTTGTTTCTGAAATAAGGGTATTTCAGAATATAGTGATCATCACAACGAGGCCATGCAGTGTTGTTACATTGTTTACATACTCGTCTTGTGTCGGAAAGGAAACTTGTCTCCTGTAAGGGTTAGAACTCAGCAGATAATTCACCACTGTGCTAACAGAAAGCTAACTTCTACACTACAAGTGCTTACCTTATTGACACCAGACATCAAGAATATTCAAAATGTGTTTATCACCCAATACTGGTTCCCATAGCAGATACCATCATTATATTAGGTCAATAATGCCATTCTAATGTATAATAGAACTTCTCGACTTCAATGATTGACTATGAATTATTAATTGTTGTCGTTATTCTACTGTGACAAACAAACAAAATACGTGTCATTGATTAGTGTGTAGCTACTTTCATATGTAGTGTATGGTAATGCATTGAATTACATCCCTACGTAGTAAAATATGCTGAACGAACATAACAGTGGAGTGGCTTATATTTTGCAATTAAATTATTCATTCGTATTGGGTGGTCAATGGAAGCTTTTGCTATAGATATTATCTTACCTGTTGGTATTAGTAACCAAAATCATCGACAAAGCCTCTAATGTTAAGTATTGTTATCAACTCGTAGAATAAAATTGATATGAAAAGAAACTCGGTGGAGATTCTCCATACATGTGTATTAAAGAGCTGAGTCATCCTGGTCGCTTTCCAAGATAATATCTAACAACTATGTATCACAGAACGCTCAACAGCCTATCATGCTAATACATTGTCATTGCCGTGTACTAGTACTGTATACATATAGTGTACAGCGACTCAACTACCTATCATGTCTATAGCACAGTTAAATATAAATTCTATAAAATACCTAGTTATTTGTGATAACACGACCCTTCCACACAGTGTTCAGTAGTCACAATTATCTTGATTGGTATTTGTTGTTTGGTATGTCTTGGTATGCATCGTCTTGACTGAAATTGTATTCTAATTTCACGCCACCGGTGAACATATCACTTAATAACCACAACATATTATTAAATTAAGGAAGTCTGAAGATATACCCTACATCTAAATATCAAACTTCTTGATGACACTATCATTTGTCACTCTTCAATGGCGTCTTGCAGATAATAATTAAAACATATCCTCCGTATTTCTTATTAGAATTCAGCACACATCAAACGCACACACAAACGCAGACACGCATGCACACACATACAAACACACCCCAAGGTTGATAGTTATTATTCAAACCCAATAACGAACGATTCTCCCGTAACTGTCACGGTAATATATTATTAGTATTATATTATTAATGTACAGGAGCGCTCAGCTCGTAAACATCCCGCACAGAGCGCTAAACACCCATTATCATTACGCAGAACCTATAATATATAGTAATAATTGATTGCCATGGACGAACTAATATTACTGTACAATTAAAATTATACATATCATGAGCTAGAGTACAGTAGTAAACCATGGATGAGCTATCTACAGAACAGTGAACTCGACCATGTCCGCCTGCGGGATGTACAATGGACCCGACCATGTCCGCCTGCGGGATGTACAATGGACCCGACCAAGGAATTCCTATCTTATGTTGACGTCGTCGATTGCCACAGCGTAGTAGCCGACGATGTCCTTGAGCTGTGCCGACTCCAGGCCAATACATAGATCACGCACCCTCTTTCCCGGGGGGTGAGGCTGAGGCTGAAAGAACAACACTGAGTTCCACCTACCATGGGCGGATATGTCGCTGGAATGGATGAAACCTAGAATCAAATATCACAGAATTTACATATTGCAACGCACAATGTGACGTGCATTGACTTTCCGTTAGTCCGGTCGCTTAGTACAATGTTTGTGAAATTTTGGAAACGAGCCCCAAATTTGGCACACGGATAGATATGGTCGCTACAAACATTATAGGATATAGAACCACCTCAGCAATCCCACCTAGTGGGTGGTTGCGCCACATATTGGCCTTAATGTCTAAAACGGCATATGTCATCACATAACGTTGTATTTAGGTGGAATATTTTAATTCTGATTTCAGACTTGTGCTCATACGATGTTATGGGAGTGGCTATTTCATATTTAGAATAATGTTAGTAAAGACAAAGTATGACTAGTGGCACCATCTAGTGGTCACCATGGCTAAAATAGCATATATCATCACACAACTTTGGATTTAGGTGGACTATTTTCATTCTGATTTCAGAGTTGTGTTAATGAGTTGTTAGGGGATTTAGTATTTAATATTTAGAAATATCTTAGTAAAGAAAACATATTAACTAGTGGTGCCATCTAGTGGTACCGAGTGGTCATGATGGCTAAAACGGCATATGTCACCACACAACTTTGGATTTAGGAGGAATATTTTACTTTTGATTTCAGATTTGTGTTCATGAGTTGTCCAAAGTCATGTGATGATATATGCTGTTTTAGCCATTATGACCAATAGGTTGCGCAACCACTCGCCAGGTGGGACTGCTGAGGTGGTTCTATAGTCTATAATATATGTATGCCAAATTTGGTCCTTGTTTCCAAAAGTGCACAAACATGGCATATTTTGGAGGTAAGCGACTAGACTACGTGTACTTTACATTTTACATTTAGACTGGCACAAAGCTATGACATAGTGCATGCGCATTATTGTTGTAAACGTATATGGTATATCATAGATAATGTAGTGATTACATATTGGTGGGGTCTATTTCCCGGACCCAGATTTCCGGTCTATACCCCGGACCCGGACCCAATTCCCAGCTATCTGATTGGCTCACGTGGTTAGGGATAGGGCTAGGAAAATATTGAATTCATATTTTGGATCAGGTGGGCCCATCAGATTACCGGAAATAGTGTCCGGGTCCTGTGAATAGACCGCAAGATCGGGTCCGGTTCCGGGTCCAGCTCCGTGGAATAGATCTCACCTTAAAAATTGACAAGGTAGGAAATGCTGATATTACCGAACACACACTACTATACTTGTATGTGCTACAATACTTATATATGCTACTCACGCTATGGGGAACGACTCCACCGTTGGGTCCAGACATTTGAGACTTCCTTCTAGGGTCACGTGACACTGGGTGAGATTTACCGGTAAGGGATTAGTAAAGCTGACAATGATCTCAATTTCGTCATTTGAACCACAGCAAGACGGTCCCTGAAGGTCGTAAGTAAAGGACATTACATTCAGAATGACTACACTTGATTTAGGCCGAAAAGCTCTGACCGTCATATCTGCGCGGTGCCTAGATGAATATGACGGTCAGAGCTTCTCCGCCTACACTTGAATCAAACGATGTTACAGAAAACATTAGAGATGGAGACAGTAATTACCGATAGTTTAATGTTGGGTCGTCTGAGTAGAAAGCTGGCTGTGTCCGTCACAAATGCGTCTCTTAGCTCCACAGACGCCTGCATCTCCAAGTGAAATCCGTCCTGAGGCCTGGCCACCGCTACCTCATTGTCGACCACCATTGTAATCGTCTTTCCTAGTCACAGGAGGTGCATTACTATTATAATTATTGTTATTGTTATTATTATTATTGTTATTATTGTTGTTATTATTATTGTTATTATTGTTATTATTATTATTATGATTATTATTGTTGTAGTTATTATATTATTATTATTATTGTTATTATTATTATTATTATTGGTATTATTGTTATTATTATTATTATTGTTATTATTATTGTTATTATTATTATTGTTATTATTATTGCTATTATTATTATTGTTATTATTGTTATTATTATTATTGTTATTATTGTTATTATTGTTATAGTTATTATTATTGTTATTGTTATTATTGTTGTTATTGTTGTTATTCTTGTTAGTATTATTATTGTTATTATTATTGTTGTTATTATTGTTATTATTGTTATTATTATTATTATTATTATTATTATTATATGCATACAGATACGCTTCTAAAGGGAGGACTTACCTCACTCATTCAGAAATACATGTATACAATGCAACTATATTGGCAAGATTTAATATTAAAACTGATGTTTGTGTTTCTGTTGATCCTGAATTGCAGCTTCGATTTAACAATTGCTACGTTTAGTTGATATTTGGTGCTATTGAACGACTAAATATGGCAGTAACCCAGTTCATAGAAATGGATAGTGAAACTTACTTTGTCCAGATGTCAAGGTGAATCCATCACTGCTGTAGGTCTTAGCCACCCCTGTACACACTCCGAAGTACGTCTTGTAAAACAGTTTCAGGACAACACTTCGAATGTTGCGAGAGCGTTCACATCTATTTTTCAGGTGAACGTTGTACTCGAAACCAGAACCAACAAATACGTCTCCAGGATCTTCTATATCAATAGCGATATCCTGTAAAACATCAGAAGACAATTACAAAGTTAGCAATGTCTTGTGAAATATCGGAACAAGACAATCTCTCTCTCTCTCTCTCTCTCTCGCTCTCTCTCTCTCTCTCTCTCTCTCTCTCTCTCTCTCTCTCTCCCCCTCTCTCTCGTTCTCAAATATACATGGATATCGTTTCGGTTGTAAATTTAATAAGGACCATTTCAATCGAATATAATCTACAACATTCCACAGTCTAATACTGACGCTGGGTGGATCAATCTTGAAGTCGTTATCGGCATTGTTTGAGGATATCCTGAGACTAGAGGTCGCTCGCTGGAACATCTCCTCCGCATTCTCGACAACATTGAGTTCTTTCTTTGAACCTGTAACAGACAATACGTGGTCCAAATTAAAGAAAACACATACACTTTCGAAAAGAAAAAGAGTTTGAAAATAAACCAGACAGTAACTTTAACTAGCCAAGTAACTAATACGACAGGGGCGTTTTGTAGCGCAGTGGTAAAAGGTTTGGACTTCGGAATCAAAGGTGTCAGGTTCAAACCCTGTCCCGGCAGCCCGGCATCAATGTTCGCGAAAGTTACTTTTCTGACGCAATAATGATATGATGCCCTGTCTGTGGAGTCGCAATGCAGTTATCATCCTTGGTCTTGTCAGTACCAGCCGGTGCTCGAAGGTATACTGCTATCCTAATCTGACAAGTCGTGATATGTGAACGAATCTTAAAAGCAGCTCTAAACCTCAATTTAAAAATAAAAACAATTTTAAAAAAATAATAAATTACATTAAAAAAAAAAGTTAAAGATTTTTTTACAAAAAATATATATATAAATAATAATAATAATACTGCCACGAGTGCTACAGGACCACCATGTCTGACCTTCCTCGTACTTGTAGGACTCGGTGATGTCCAGCCTCTCCAGCTTCTGGTGTCCGTGTGTAGACTTCATGGACGCTCCTCGGTACGGCCGGCCTGTGGGCTGGTGAGTACTGACCAACTTGCCCACGCTGGAACGCAAAGAGGAAATAATATATTTCTATGCCATATATGTATATGTACAGGTACATATTTGTCATTATATTGTATATGGTCTCTGGTTAAATGAACCAATTGTATGCTTTTATTGTTTATTTACTGGGCATACTGTAAAGTGTATTTGTCTTCTATGATTGAGGTTTCTATTCTATTCATAATTGTAGGGCTGCCTGCGAACTAAATTGTAAGATGGGTGCATGTTACTTGGCACTGGTACTAGACCTACATGTACACGGCTAACAGTGATACTGACCGACTCCTGTGTCTGCTGACTTCAACCAGTTCATCGGTCTGCTGGTTATTCCTCCACAACACACGATCAGCGTTGACCATCGCGAACACGAAAGCAGTATCTTGCCCAATGTTAAGCTCGCCTTCTTTCACGGCTATGACTGGACACGGACCGGTACACGAAATACCTGAACAGACACCGACATACCTTGACAAACATACGACATACCTGAACAGACAAACAATATACATGAACAGACATACGACATACCTTGACAAATATACGACATACCTGAACAGACAAACAAAATACATGTACATGAATACACACACAATATACATGAACAGGCACGCAACATACCTCAAAGACACACGGTATATCTTGACAGACATACGACGTACCTGAACAGACACACGATATACCTTGACATGCAAACAATATCCCTTGACAATTATGATATTGACAAACGCGATATACATTGACAGACACACGACACACCTTCACAATTACGATATATCGTGATAGACATACCATATACATTGGCAGTCCCTATGGTAAGCATACATAATAATGCTTTATTTACAGCCACTGCTAGTTTACCTTCACTATGCTCCATAGGGGTTGGGTCCACAACCTGCCATCCATCATACTTCCGGTTTCCATCCAGATCAGGTCTTCTCAGCCACACCTCGTTCCACACGTGATACGCCCTGTCAATAATTGCGTTGTCCATCACGTGAAGTAAATGTAACTACTCGTTTAACGGTTTCGGGAAATTTTAATGGTATGGATGTTTTGCTTGAAGAGATTACAATTTACCATTTAATTTGCATGTAACATCAATGCATACTACTACTACTACTACTACTACTACTACTACTACTACTACTACCACCACCACCACCACTACTACTACTACTACTACTAATAATAATAATAATAATGCACAATAACGGTGCTAAGTGTGTGTATGTATGCACAACGTGAAGTAAAGTGAAGTGTTTGTTATAATAAACTAGAACTATACGTCGTGTACGTGCGCTGTACGTGACCTACCAAATCGTGTCCTCGGAGACTTGAATCCAGTCCCCGTCCTCGTCGCGCATGTTGATGTAGTCGATGCTGAGATGCACGATGTCGGTGTTTTGACCGGAGCAGTAGTTGGTGACAGCACGACATGGGATGCCCACAGCTCGACACACTGCAGCAGACGGCGTTAGATTTTTAAATATTGTTTTTGTTTGTTTTATTTGGCAGTGAATAAGTTAGGTGGATTACAACCATTTTACACGAAATATTGAAATTTCCAAGATGTTATGATGTTAAATGTGGCGACTCCACTAATTATCTACATCAATACCTATATTTTGTAAAATGATGTAAATCAATGATATGAATGTAACGCACCTGTAGTTAGCACACCTGCGAACACCCAGCACTGGCCGTACTTAACGGGACTGGCAGTTGCCATGTACTCCTTCAGAATCTGTACACTTCCGGTCCAACGAGCGGGAGACTTCCCGTCCGTGTAACATCCACTCCAGTTCCCCATCACCACCCCGTCCTCGCCGTCCCCGTTAATCTTGAGTCACATTTTAATTGATTGACGAAAATGCATGCCATAATAATAATAATAATAATAATAATAATAACAATGGCGTCTAATAATGCGCCAAATCCACCCTAAGGCATGCTCAAAGCGCCACATTATCATCCCCGGTCAATGGATCAGTGTGCACTCAATGTTCCTTCTCAACTCCCTGGTTACCATTCACATGGCCATGTACCCATTCTCTGCTGGGTGAACAGACATGTTCGTACTATGCCACAGTGAGGAGTGAATCACATACTGAATTAACTTACTTTGGTAGAATAGGTTTAGGTCACCGTGTCTGTAAATATAATAATTTCTGAAAGATGCAAATGGTTAATTCCAACTCACAATCTCGGTGAGGACTCTGGCTACACACGCGGGGTTGGCCATGACGGGGGATGCATGGAAACCGAAACCTTTCCTCACCAGGTGAAGAGCCGCGTCCAGAACACCGTCTTCAAACTGGAAGTGTATACACGTCGTATTGCGTGTCCTAAGCACATACAGTGTGGCTATCTGGCTATTTAGACATGATATAGTTCTCCAAGTCAAACCATGTGGAACATCCAGGTGCAAGAATATTTCTGTCTGACATAACATGACGGACATGCGTTGATTTGTCATTAGACTATATTTCATGCAAGCACCTAGGAACATTTCCAAAATGAAGAAAATGGCTTTACTACTATATCTCACGGAGCCAAAGGTTCCAGGTTCAAATCCTGCCACGGGGGCCCGTCATCAATGGTCAGTTACCTTTCTGACGCGATATTGATAGGATGCGATGTCTGGAGAGTGGCAATGCAGTTATCATCCTTGGTCTTGTCAGTACCAGCCGGTGCTCGCAGGTTTACTGCAACATTCAGCGCTATGGATGTTGTGGGTTTCCTCCTGCCCTAAACTGACAAGTCGTGATATAAGTGAAAGAATCTTGAAAGCGACCAATTAAAAAAAACAAAAAAAACACGAGTGAAGGAATTCTGCTGTGAGGTATTTGTCCAGGGGTCTATTTTTGTGCCCAGGCCTGCAGCTGTTACTTCTACTTTCAGCAGGTGACTCAGGAGCTACAGAGACGCCAGCAAGAGGCCAGACAACGTGACTCGCTGTCCATGCCACCGCCCCCCGCCCCACCCCCGCTACCGTCGCCCGGCGCCCAGGGGCCAGGCATGATGGACCCATTCATGATGCCCCCGCAGTCACCGCAAGGCTTGGAGGGTGAGAAGTGATCTCCCTTCATATGACCCATTGTTTCACACCACCGTAGCATGTACTGGGTGTATTGAAATGTTAACTGATATTTATCCTCATATTAATGTATATTAGCTGTGACGTGAAGCACTAATTCATTCATTCAATATATTTGAAGTGAGCCATGTGGTGTATTGTTGTTCCGCCACAGGTCAAGTGTCTGGAGTAAACAGTCCACTGCAGAGTCCTCCCGGTCCTGGAGGGATGGAGGGATTCCCGATTGGGATGGAGGGATTCCCGCCTGGAGGACCTCATTCAGGTGTTGACACTTTCTCTTCTGGTGGTGGACCCCTACGACCCACTGAGACAGGGCCCCGACCCCCGCCACCAACCTCCGACCCCTACGCTTTTCCACCCACAACTCCGCTCTCTGCAGACCAGTTCTCCGATGGCCACCGACCTCTGTCCCACCCCCCGAGATCACAGCCGTACGACCCCTACTCCCAGCCCCCAGGGACCCCGAGACCGCCCTCCGAGGAGGACCCATTTGCCAAGATGCCGTACAGCCGGCAGCCAGGAGGGGAGGCATTCAAGACCCCTGGGGCCCCTCGCCCTCCGGGACATGGAGACCACTTCCCCCAGCTCCCAGGGGCCCCGAGGTCCGGCATCATGGACCAATACCACCCACGGCACCGACTCCTTCATCCACAGTCCCCCACGGGGGCTGGCACACGACTCGGAGAGCAGATGATGAGGCTCCGACAGCCCAACTCTGACCCCTACGCCTTCCAGCCAGGCACCCCCAGGCCGGCCCATGACGAGGCCTTCTTTGGACCGCGAGGTGGGCCCGGGGGCATGGCCCACGGACTCCGGCAGCAGATGATACAGCAGTTGTCTCCCCGCATGAGACACCCATCTCCTGACCAGTTCCAGCAAGCTTCCCAGCAATCTCCATCATCACCGGTTGCCGACCCTTATACACAGCAAGCAGGTAGGTCCACTCCCCCCAAACACTGGACCCGCTCACCTTGCGGAACGAATGCCACTAACGTGTGTTTTGTGCCTGCATCTTGCAACAGTTTCACCTGATCAGTTTCACTTAACAACACATGCATGACTTTTTCAATACAAGTACTAACTGTTGCTGATCTTATATATTGTCAATTCTACACAAACTGATAGGGGGAGGGTGGTAGCGCAGTGGTAGAATGTTGGAGTTCGGAGCCAAAGGGTCCAGGTTCAAATCCCGCCCCGGGGACTCGGCATCAGAGTTCGTGAAAGTTACATTTCTGACGCGATATTGATAGGATGCGATGTCTGTAATGTCTGTAGAGTGGCAATGCAGTTATCATCCTTGGTCTTGTCAGTACCAGCCGGTGCTCGCAGGTTTACTGCAACATTCAGCGCTATGGATGTTGCGGGTTTACTCTTGCCCTAAACTGACAAGTCGTGATATAAGTGAAAGAATCTTGAAAGAGACTCTAAACCCCAATTTAAAATTTGAAACAAAACAAAACACAAACTGATTGTCTTTCATACTAATCCTGTCATTCCAATGTTCTTCAAATAGAAGGAAGGAGAATGCAGTTAGTGCCACCATCAGGTATTTCATTTCCGTAGTAGTCTTCATATTAAAGGCATACAATCAGGGTTTGTTGACATATTAAATGGCCAAACGTATTTTACCTGAAAGAATGTACATTCTATTCGTCTACTCGTGTATATTGGGCAGTAAGCTACATTTTCTGCATGTCCCACTGGTTTTCAATATTTACAATTTTCACAGTTTTGTAGTTTATTTTTTTATCACAAGATACAAAAAACAAAAACAAAAAAACGCAAAATATTTAAAACCAGTGGGACATGCAGAAAATGTAGCTTTTTGCCCAATATATATGTGTAGTAAAATTGAATGTACATACTTTCAGGTAAAGATATGTTTCATCATGAAATATGTCAACAAACTGTATGTTGTTAACATCATCTAACAATGACCATCCCCTGGTGGTAGTAGCGTGACCTGGTCTGCCTGTTGTAGTGGGCCTCCCTCCGTCCCCCCAGGGCACTCTCTCCCCCCACTCGACCCCGGGACCCCTGCGCCACCCCGACCAGCCCTTCCTACCACGGTCGCCCCACCCACTGCCACGCTCCCAGAGTCTTCCTGATCAGTTCTCGCCACAGCAGGGTAAGACCACACTGTCACACTGTAACCCTAACACCACCATCACACCGTGTTAACATCACATATCACACCAACATTATGCTAACATTACATTGATAGCATGCTAATATCACACAGTGTTGGGGCCAACATCACATCATGCTAAGGTCTAATACTAATATGTCATACTAACATCATACCCTAAACATTTAACATTAAGCCGTGATATAAGTGAAAGAATCTTGAAATCTGATGTAAATCCCAATTCCAAAAACTAGAAAATAGAGCCACTTTCAAGATGTGTTCACTTATATCATGGCTGCTATCACAGCAACATTACATGATCTGCCATCATGCTAACATCACATTAGAGCACACACCTCACTGCAACACCATTACAACACAACACCACAGCATTACAACACAACACCACACCATTACAACACAACACCACAACATTACAACACCACACCACAATTACAACACAACACAACACCACACCATTACAACACAACACCACACCATTACAACACACCATTACAACACAACACCATTACAACACAACAACACCATTACAACACAACACCATTACAACACAACACCATTACAACAGCACCCAAACATCCTATCGTAAGACCACACTATCAAATTAATTTACTCTTTTCATGTCGCATGTAACTTCACATTAAGGCATACCTTGTTCACCCATTTCCCCAAAGTGCATTTGAGCAGTTATTTTGGTTATTTGCACTATATAAATGTGTATTATAATAATAATAATAATAATAATAATAATATTATTATTATTTCTGTATGTGCTTTGAGCATGCTTGCTGTGTGGAGTTAAGCGCTATACAAAGATGTTTCACACTATTATCCTGAGGAACACTGTGCGCATGCTTCCCTCTCTGTGTGACACGTCTACGCCAGCAAGACTCATATCGTGTCGACAGCCAGTATGTAGCATATCCTTTCATTTCAGGTCCACATCAGCTGAGTCCCGGGGGCTCGATGGTGCCGATGTCTCGCCCACCGTATCTGACCGACAAGCCCGGACAGCCAGACAGCATGATGGTGAGATCCGTGTTGTGTGTGTGTGTGTAGTGATGTCATAATCCACCGGTCTCCGTGTAGGCAGATACAACTAGGTCTGTGGAATACATGTATGCAGATTCAACTAGGTCTCATAGAATAAATGTACGCAGATGCAACTACTTCTCAAGACTCGATTGTAGGCAGATACAAATGTTGCGCAGATGCAACAAATCTGTAGAATATATTTAGGAAGATGCATTGCCTGGACAAGGTAATCAGATGCAACCAGTTGTTGATTTCTTGCAACAAACTTGTCACTAAAATTTTGAGTTTCAGAAATTTGCATTTAAAAAAAATAAAAAAATAAAAAAATTATTAACTGAAAACTGCACATCAGGAAAAAAACGTCACTTATAAACTGACTTTTAAACTCAGCTGAGTTTGCTTTACGAGAAACTGCGGCCAAGACTATAGAAAATAAATGTAGGCTTAGGACTGGGGTCTCAATTAAAAAAAAAAATGTAGGCAGATGTAACTTTTCATTAACTCTCTCCATCCTGGAGGCAACTGGAGATGCTCCAAAGAGCAGTACCTATACCTAATCCAGCAGGGAGAGGGGTAACTACACAGGGGTTGATCATCTCAGTCTAGGCACATACAGTTGTGCCTATTAATGAATGGGCAGGTACGGCTCTTACTCTAGACAAATATTGCTAGGCCTATAAAATAATGGTGATGGATGCAACTTCAGATAGACTTCAGCAAAACGCATCCAATGTCATCGAAAGAACAGCTCCGAATCTACATCTCTACTTGTATATGCCGTCACAACTTAAATAACGCCTGGTCATTCAGTTACTTTACTCCATGAAAGATGATTCTTTATTAAGATCCATTTCCCTATCCGCTCACACGACCCTGTTTGTATCTGTTGCCAAGGAGACCGTCTAGCCGATCTACTGCAGTATATATATATATATTTATATGCTTTGTTTGCATGCGTCGATATCAGCAGTATAATGGTGATGGGCACCACGTCCTAACTATGTTTTCATTTTTGCATCTGCACTGTAATTCTAGGCTTCAGTGCAAGTCTGTAGTGCTCCAACAGTTAAATACTTAGTCGGTAATGCATGTGCTAATTTTCGGGAAGTTAAATTTTGAATTCCTATGTTCTAATGCATATGGTTCAAGTGTGCTTCATTGTGGGAATATTATTTTATGTTCTAAGCTTCTGTTTGTATTTATTATTTCCCTGTATATGCACAATTGAACCACGTTCCAATATAGATGAAATGTATATGTTTTAACTAATTATAGATGTAGAGCTCTTACCCTCCAACAGTGATAGTCTGTTACCACATCATGATCACTATTTGTTTGGTGTATGCTCGCTTGATTCGATGTCCACCATTTATTCAAGCAATGGATGATAATTGAAAGCTTGTAAATGTTCACGTCACCTATGGGTGAAATATTCCTGCTGCGACATAAAGCATTAACTTTTTGAATTGTAAATGTTCACAATTTCTCCCCAGATATACTGCCTGAGTTAAAATTCTCAACATGTCTTTTCTCTAGTGATATTAAATCATTTTTGACTAGGAATATTGTATCACTCATTGGATTATTATTCAACACTAGAATGTTGTAATTTTGTTACTTGACAAAGGATAGACTATAATAAGTATCTTGAGATAAAAGTAGACTGACAATTTGGGGGGGGGGGGGGGGGGAAGGGACAAAGTTAGAATATAACAGTAATATTGAAATTTGGTTTCAAAACTAGAATATGATGTTTATTTTGTGACGAGGCTAGAAAGTATCTTTTTGAGATAAAGAGCGACAATTCTATTAGAATGTGACAATTCTATTTAGACAAAGCTAGAATGTGACAATTCTATTGAGATAAAGCCAGAATGTGACAATTCTATTAAGATAAAGCTAGAATGTGACAATTATATTGAGATAAAGCCAGAATGTGACAATTCTATTGAGATAATTCTATTTAGATACAGCTAGAATGTGACAATTCTATTGAGATAAAGCCAGAATGTGACAATTCTATTGAGATAATTCTATTGAGATAAAGCTAGAATGTGACAATTCTATTGAGACAAAGTGCATGATGTGGTATGCAACTGTTGGAGGTACTACTTGTAGTGCGACTGACCTTCACCTATATCCTATGTTGTACGTCTCTAGCTGACACATCTATACGGTCGCCGACATGCACATTTAGCTGCTGCTGGAGCGTGGCCTAGTTCTCTCTCACAATCTGTCTTGGTAAGTTTGATTCGCCCGCCCGCCACCCCCCCTTCTCACCCCCCCCTCCTTTCGTTGGGAGCATGCCATGTTGTTGTTGTCACTGTTGTTATTTCTTGTCATGTACTCCATAGACACACACACACACACACACACACACACACACACACACACACACACACACACACACCACACCACACCACACCACACCACACCACATAACACACACACGTGTAGAGATTACGCACGACAGTTGATCTCGTCGGTTCCGTCCACGCAGTCGTCCTCGGTGTCGCACCTGTAGTCCTTGTCGATACATTCCTCGTTCCGGCATTTGTATTCGCGGTCATTACAACCCGAGTCTGGAACCGGAAGTTGTACAACACTCACGTAGGTGCGGCCATTTTGAGGAGTTTGTCCCGAGATGCATCCTCAAGACACAAGGTCCGTCTCCAGAGACAGTGGCTGTCACGAAAGGGTCAAAGCTTACATGCTTCTACTCCTGGCATAAATTTGGCCCCGAGATTACGAAACAATGTTTAGTACGATTTCATGGTCAAGTTTTGTTCATAAATCCCCCTGTATAATTTGAGCTTGAGCATGAAATAGTACTCGAAAGGTTTCGTTAATTTCGGTGAAGAGACATGACGCAGGACATGACGTAAACCTTGATTCACGCCCGAACTTCCGACAGATCTACGAAAGTGTCGTACTTTGTCCAGGCGTAAATCGAAGAGTGGCATGCTTTCATGGAAGTAAATGACGTACACGCCGTTTTACGCCAGGACTACCGGTACGACCCTATCGTAACACGCAGGCCAGTGCTGCGTATACAAGGAGACACGTGACCTTGCGTTTCAGAGGATGCCCGAGATGCAGGGGAATATATTCCTCGTCAAAAGTATAGCAACACCCCGATCAATATCAATGGTATACCTGCGTGTCGGAAATGTATAGACAAGATTACAAGACAAAACAAGATTTATTTCAGAATTCGTGAGCGAGAGTACATATAGAATTTAACAAATTTGTTTCACTTTTTTTTTTACATTGCTAAATTTCTTTTAAGGAAGATTGAAAGAGATTTGGGTACAGGAAGAGTATTTGTTAATAGGGAAAATGATAATAATACTGTGGAATATATGCTTTACTAATGATTTCATAAAACAGACATACTAAAAGAAAATGATATCCGTCTTCAACTTGATTAAGATTACATTTAGTATACAGAATATGATTATTATAACGCTATTGCTGAATATTCAACTAGTGCGACAAGCATCTCAATTTACACAAGGCATAACGTAAATCTTGACAAGATTGTAATTCACAGATACAAGCTTCTGTTGTTAATGTCGATTTATAGGAAGAATACAACTCTAAGAAGTATGAACTTGAAATTTTGTTATGTTAAACGTATAGGCTACTTATAATAGGTAGGTCCTAAACGTATAGGCTAATTATAATAGGGCCTAAACGTATAGGCTAATTATAATAGGTAGGGCCTAAACGTATAGGCTAATTATAATAGGTAGGGCCTAAACGTATAGGCTAATTATAATAGGTAGGGCCTAAA
>JAUTBT010032257.1:0-18608 GCA_032361225.1 Lepetodrilus schrolli | reverse complement strand
ACTACTCCTCCTCCTACTACTACTACTACTACCACCACCACTACTACTACTACCACCACTACTACTACTACTACTACTACTACCACTGCTACCACTACTATTACTACTACTACTACTACTACTACTACTACTACTACCACCACCACTACTACTACTACCACCACTACTACCACTACTACTACTACTACCACTACTACCACTACTACCACTACTACCACTACTCCTCCTCCTACTACTACTACTACTACCACCACCACTACTACTACTACCACCACTACTACTACTACTACTACCACTGCTACCACTACTATTACTACTACTACTACTCCTCCTACTACTACTACTACTACCACCACCACTACTACTACTACCACCACTACTACCACTACTACTACTACTACTACTACTACCACTACTACCACTACTACTACTACTACCACTACTACCACTACTACTACTACTACTACTACTACTACTACTACTCCTCCTCCTACTACTACTACTACCACCACCACTACTACTACTACCACCACTACTACTACTACTACCACTACTACCACTACTACTACTACTACTCCTCCTACTACTACTACTACTGCCACTACTACTACTACTACTACTACTACTACTAATACCACCACTACTACTACTACTACTACTACTACTAATACCACCACTACTACTACTACTACTACTACTACTACTACCACTACTACCACTACTACTAAGTAATAATAATAATAATAATAATAATAATAACGACGACGATGACAATATCGACGACAATGATATTGTAATGCTCTCATGAACTTGATGAAGTGGTCAAAGCTAGAATCGTAGTTTGATAAAACTATTCATTGAACATGATTACCAATAATCGATCAATGTTAATAATTACATAAATAATTTAAATTAACTTAAAACGATATAGTATGTAAAGTATGATCTTGAGACTTTTGATCACAGAATCGTTTAACATTAATGATTGTATTCATAGTTTTATTGTCAATATCGCTAGCATTTTGTCCATTATATATGATGACCATGGGCTAACGTTCCTCAGTGTATGATCACGTGATCACTTAGTGCGGGCAACGAGTGCTTCTCGTGACAACAAACCGTGTTGTTTTAATCCGTGTGTCGATTGACAGGCAGTTGATCCTACCGTGCTGACCATGGGGATGAGCAAATTATTTCGTACAAGTTACAACACAGCAGTTGGTTGCTGATGTTACTTGGAAACAATCTCATCATTAAAGGTAAGCAGAGTATATTATAATATATGATTGTATTGGGACCTATGAACTGCTTATAATGACACTATGCATGATGACATTGGTCATAGGCCATATTTGTGGTCAAGTAGTGTCATTGTTAGATGTTATGCTATGTTACGGGGAAGCAATGATACCATCCGATCATTAACAAGGTCCCTTGTCTAATGTCTATACCTCATTGTAAAAATTGTCAAGATCGATGCGACAAGGGCATTAATTTCTTACGATCAGCATTACGATTCACCTTGAAATAGTGCTCAAATTGGCAATTTCGAATAAAGAAGTAGAAGAAATTATATTACAGCCCATTTTGAAGTCTTATATTAATAGTTATGACATACAGTATCAGTACTACATAACCTGAACGTAGTAACATTTTAGTGCTTTTCTTATTTAACCTTCTTCAGGCTGAAGGCCACATACGATGCCCATAGCATCTAGAGAAAGCTATTAGTATAAATACAGGATGACTTTCAAGCCATCATTCTCACTTGTCCCTGTTTATGGCCGTGCAGGTTTTCATACTGCCATATACAGGTATCATCGTTAAAACTATTCATTTGAATTATGAAGTATTTAGAATATAAGTAAATATGATGAAAATTAGCTGACAAGCCTTTGATAATCTAAATGATACAAAAACCAAGCAACAAAGACTCGGCTTCAATAAATACATCTACTAGTATTCACCTGTTATGATTAGCGTCTTCTCTTCTATCTGCATTTTAGGTCTATGCTGTCCCCTGACGCTGTAGGTACCTATTCTAGACATGACAAAGGCAATAGTCCTCCATTTGATGTCGGCGTTCCTTTGTGGTCACGTGATCTGTCAACTGCGTTGGCAACGTCTCCTGAGCTGCAACACGCCACATTCCCCCTCCCCCCGCCGAGATGTTGTCATTGGTTACGACGAAACCAGGAACCAGCTCGTCGTATTTGGAGGAAGACCGGGTCCTAAGCATGATACGTGGATCTTTAACGTGATATTAGGTACCGTACGAATTATTAATATGAATATATACCGGTATATATGAGTTACGTCTTCATTTAAATTAATGGCAAAAATGAATATATACAACTATTAAATTCATATCAAATGAATGAATTAATGCTTTACGTTGCAGCTGGAATTCATATCTTAAAGAATGGATGGCAACTAATCTATGCAAATATATCTCATTGACATTAGATTTCATCTTTCGCCTTAATTACCAAACAGCCAGTGCTCGCAGGTTTACTGCAACATTCAGCGCTACGGATGTTGCGGGATTCCTCCTGTCCTAAAATAACAAGCCGTGATATAAGTGAAATAATCTTGAAAGCGGCTCTAAACCTCAATTAAAACAAAATAATAATAACTTAATGTTATCGCGTAATGGGTGAAAGATTCCTACTGCGACGTAATACAATTACTCACTCACTCACTGTATTTTATTTGTCCATATTGCTAAACAACAACTAGATTTGAATTTGTCATTCAGACAGGATGATTATGTATATGACACACAAATATATTGCGTTATATTTGACAATATATAGCATGCAGATATATATATATATATATTAAAATTTTCAGAGAACATGTGAATCAACGACAGACAAATTTACCATCTAAATATAAATTATGTTCAAGGCACATGGAAAGAAGTAGTAAGTCCTACCAATCCGCCGGCGCGTCACAGTGCTGTTGGCGGTGTGAGCGGGGACTACTTTTATGTAACAACAGGCGAGGGCAAAGAAGAGGAATACTTCAACGACATTTGGCGCTTTGACCTTCAGTAAGTGTCGTACACGTGTACACTGGATAATTGTCCAATTTGATTACTTGTGGAATCATATGCGAATGGGGGACTACTTTTATGCAGGCCTAACAACAGGCAAGGGCGAAGTGGAGGAACATAATGACATTTGGCGCGTTGACCTTCAGTAGGCGCCCTATAGGTGTCCAATGTCCAATTTGCTTAATTTGGGAATCATACTATAGTAATGACAGAAATAGAATAGAAATGATTTTTCGAATGCATATCCAAAGTATGGCATCTAGATGTCAAGTAACTAAAAATATATCGTTAATGAAGTACTACCAACCTAGGATTTCATAAATTCAAGCCACTAATAATTTAATCAAGTAATTTACTGAAGGAAAATTGAAGACTGTTTGTTAGATTTCAGCTTAACCAAGTCCAAACAGGTATTCAATTAAACAGACTATAATATATGCAAATAATCACTCTAAATATTATCTTTAATTTCAGTGACAAATTTGCGCCAAACATTGACATTTGTAATATGTATTTACAGAAATAGTGTAAATGAGAACGTTGATTAAAACAATTGAAATGTGAAATTAAAAATGCGATTGGCGAATTCATTTCTATTCTATGTCTGACATTACTGTAGTACACGAGTAAAATTAATGTTGACCCGAACGGTCAAACACATTATTTTTGTTTGTTTTTGGACAGGTCAGAGACATGGGAGGAGTTACCTGCACAACGAAGACCATCATATATAAGGTATAAATACCTCGGCCCGAGTTTGCTCTAATCGTATTTAGACTTAGTAGTAGATCGTTGGACCCGGGTCAAAGGTCCCGAGTTCAACTCGACTCAGAATAGGCGGCATCAATGTTACCTGAAGCTACTAACCTTTCTGATGCGATATTGACAGGATGCGCTGTCTGTACAGTGGCAATGCAGTTATCATCCTTGGTCTTGGCAGTACCAGCCGGTGCTCGCAGGTTTACTGCAATATTCAGCGCTACGGATGTTGTGGGTTTCCTCCTGCCCTAAACTGATAAGCCGTGATATAAGTGAAAGAATCTTGAAAGCGACTCTATACCCCAATAAAAACAAAACAAACCAAAAACCCCCCACAAGCAAACCTGAAGTTACATCTCCTCTGCGACCATGAAAGGATGGGATGTCCATACCGTGGCAATACAATTATCATCATCGGTTTAGTCATTACCAGCCGGTGCTCGCAGGTTTACTGCATCACTCCGCGCTACGGATGTTGCGGGTTTACTCCTGCCCTAAACTGATGAGTAAAAGACTTGTAAGTGGATCTAAACCCCAGTTCAAAATAAAATAAAATAACAATTACCAACTGTTGCTCGCAGGTTACCTGCAACACTCAGCGCTACGGGCGTTGCAGATTTCCTTCTTCCGCAAACTGAAAAGCCTTGATATTATATTGAAAGCAGCTCAAAGATCCAATTTGAAAAAACCCCCAGCAAGGGTGTTACAGGATAATGAGACGGACAAACACTACGGTATGTGCATTGATTGAAGTTTTTGTCTCCAAGCATCGACAGATGGACCAATCTCACGAAGACTTCCTACAGACCAGGGGAGCGACACGGTGCTGCGGGTGGGATCTATCCCGGGGGCGGCGCCTTGTTCCTGTCTCAGGGTTCCTCCGACGTCCGCTACTTCTGCACCTTCACCTACGACGTCAACAACATGAAGTGGTACAAAGGTAATACTGACTAGGATAATTATTCCTCGACGAACAAAGCCGATTTGTAAAAGGACCTCTAAAATTAATAAGCCGTGATAAAAATGAAATAGTCTTGAAAGCGGCCCTAAATCCCAATTAAACCAAAATATAACAATACAACAATATAGCAAAGTGGAACTGTATTACATGTGTCCATGTTCACCAGTGAAAACTGATATCTGAAACATTCATATAATGACTACACTCTCCACAGATTCTGATGATTCATTCTACATAGAGACTGCAACTGTAACTTCACCACAGATAAGCTACATAAAACAGAGTGTGAACAACATCATGCACTAGTTACATTGTACGTATCATCGCGTATGGATGAAAGCTGTACGCTGCGACGTAAAACAGTAACTCATTCACACTCGTAGACACGTCACGCATATTGTAGATTCGTTTTTCTTATGAAGCTGATCTATGGCGATTGCAGGTGACCTGTGATGTTAAATTTATATGATTGTTTTTTTTTATGGGATTGTCAGAGTTTGGACAAGACAATCATCCATACAACCCAAGCTATCCTCATGCTAGACGATATCACGCTGGTGCCGTCATCAGCGACGACGAACTTGTTATCTTTGGAGGTTGTCTGACGTACGTATAAATCATTATTTTATTGTTGTTGGAAATGTTCTGCTAACAGTCGACCATAATACAAATCGAGACCTTTAGTTTTCCCACGTTCAACTAAAAACGCAAGGATTCCCGCGTATTACGTCACATAATGTTGTTGATCACATGACATATGACCGACTTGCCCACGTTAATCAACATCGTCGCGTATGGGTGAAAGATTACAACTGCGACGTATAACAATAACGCTCATTAAGGTTGATCAGCAAAATTATGTGACGCAATACTCATGCATTCTCTTGAAGGTCTCTAATAATGTGTTAACCAATATGAATGTACACTGGGTTCGCCTTCCTCTAAAACACAGACATAATGTCTCCTTAAACATAAGTAGCGTATGAAACATCAATCACATAGTCTGTGTCTCGAGGATGTGAGCTCTGATCGTGTATGATTACTATTTATAGATGCTACTATATGGAAACAGTAAACAAAATGACAATTACGATCAGAAATTAGATGTGCTAATTGAAGGCATTTAATATATTTTTACAATTTGTAATAAGAATTATTCTTAAAGGTGTTTCTTTTCCTTTGTATTTATCAATGCGTGAAGCGGTTTACAACTTACGTAATACATGCAGGTCAGTAACTTTTAAAATGTCGATTCACACGTTGATGTTTTCTTCTTACAGAGAAGTATTTAAGCTTGACATTAGATGATAAAGAGATTATTAACCTCGTGTCTTTAGATATCATCTATATCCTGCATTTATGGATAATCTCTATATATTAGACTCGCTGGTTCGTCTAGTTCAATCCAATTTTATCTGGTTAATAATCAGAACAAAAGTGTTTGGAAAAAGTGTGTCTGTATGTGTATAATTTACATGTATAATACTAGCTGTGTATACATGCCACTGTGTATTTGGAACACTGGGTCTATAGAAATATGTGATATACAATTGAAATTGAATACACTCACACTTGCTGCATTTCAAGTAAATTATCCATATTTGTATATAAACAAAGAGCATTTTTCAAATTCAAACCGAACCCAAAGTAGTTTTTATTTGATACAGGTACAGCAAATTTCAGTGTCATTAAGCACATATAATTGATGGGTTAAAATATGCATATTTGGAAATATACCTGTCAAAGTAAATTACATTTAATATGGTTTCATGATTTGTTTTCAATTTAACCATTAACTGGTTATTGAGACCTATTAGGTTTCACCCCTCTCAGTGTTTACAAATGAGATAAAATCTATATCTTCATTGAAAGGAATTATTGTCGAACACAAATCTACGCCTGACAGATGTAAGACGATCTGGCAAACAGTCAAGGCACTTTCAAATTGATCTGTGTGTTGATAAAAGCATGAATACATAAAGGTTTAATGTATATGCAAAGACATGGTTTTTGAAAGAGATTGGAACGGAGACTATTTATGATGTAAATAGAGACACATAATGATAAATTATATTAACTCGGAAAGTGTGTTCAGTGAGCCCTACCATGTGATATCACAATAGGACTTGGTAATGTACATATTGTATACATGTACTAAAAGTAATTTGTGATTTAGAATTGTATGTATATTAGTTCCTGAGACTTCATAGTTGAATATTTATTGAATACTATCAGGAATATATATTTAAATTGGAAAGCAATACTGCAAAACAAAATGGTAATATGTTGTGAAATTATTATATAATCATGGATATATGATCTAACTATTATGAGATTGTGTATTTATAATTGCCATATGTACATTTAAGAAAAATAAATAGTACTCTCCACATTCATTTAAAGGCAGATAGTTGACCTAAATAGTGGTCTGACTAAGTTTTACATCAAAATATATGCATTTGATTTGACTACACAAGTACTTTATAAATCCAACTACTTCATCTTCGTGTTCCACTGATTATCAATATTTAAATATTTATTGAATTAGATGACCGTAACTATAAATGGCGGCAGATCACTAAATGAAAACAAAACAAGGTGTTGGCCCTTTACACTGAGTCGCACCACCTCGAGTTATGTCCCCTTATCCAAACTTTTAGGCAAAAAGAAATATGAACATATGCAGGTTACATTACCGGAAGTTTATTCCTCAATCAAAATTCCATTGTTGGGGGTTGCAGTGGAATTTTATCTACCATACAGCTGTGTAAAGATTTTTTTATGTACTTTGCAGTTGTAGCTATGAACTAGTCCAAAATAAGCATAAATATCTGTGATTGTATGCCTTTAAGTACAAGAAAATTGTGACTTTTGTTCATTTATTGTTATTACTATTTTAATGGTAAAATCATACAGCTATCATAAAAATTATATTATGGTACTGGAATACAGAAACACACTATTTTTTGTTATGGATAATAAAATAGTTACTGTATACACAGTAAATCATAATAATTCAGTAATACAAATGTTTCAAGTTTTCAAATTATGATATGAATGAAGGAGTGAATAAACTGGTATTTTACATCACAGTGGGAATATTTCACCCATATGCGATGAATATAATGCTATATAATTACAATATTATAACACAATCACCAACTGGACATGCAAGACAACAAAACAAGCATGAAAAACCATGCCAAAATGTCAAGAGTAAACTATACGTGGAGACGTAGGACATTGACAATTATACTATAATGATAATTATAACTTTTCATATAGTCAGATTTCCTTGTCTTAATATTATTAATTATGATAATTTGTATACATCTTTCTTATTGCCCCAGCATATTGTTTAAGTGTCAGTGTGGACATGGTGGTATAGAGGTAGCGAGTCTGCCTCGTAACCCAGAGGTCACGGGTTTGAACCGTTATCACTTGAACAAAGTGCTTATAGCTCCACACTGCTCCAGTCCACCCAGCTGTACCTGGTAGGGTGAGATGGAATTGTGAATATTGACCTAATGTATACTTCCCAGGGAGTTGAGAAGGTATACATACTTAGTGCACACCGATCCAATGACCGGGGTAATAATAGTATAGTGCTTTGAGCATGCACCTTATGCATGGATTCTAGAGACTAGCATGATTTAAAAACACATTATTATTTATTATTTATAGGATGTGAAATTAATATTATATTGCATGCAACTATGCCAACAATGCATCAGTACTCCAGGTGCAAATCTGTGACGTCGTGGACGTGTTTACATATATCTAGTGACATCCATGGTCTGTCTTGGGATAGAAGATAGCCTTTGATCTTCAAAGCATGCTACTTAAATTACATCTGGGAATAAAATATCTTTACCAATAATGAATCCGTCTTTGCAACAAGAAATCTTCAGCAAGGTATTGATCTAGTTGGCATCTGTTGATGAATACCTTGTACTAAGAAACACATATCTCTTGATTGATGTGTGCGCAATAATAACTTGGAAATCAATAACGAGGCAACATAATTATAGCATGGACGAGGGTAATTGGATCCATGATGGATTATGCTATTACATTGTGTGTGTGTTTTTTTTTAAGGAAGCACTACCTATAGGTCAAAGTATGATGGATTCCTATTAATTTTCCAGATTTTGTAGCATTTTTGTGACATTTTGGGAGTATTTCTTGTTAAGGATAATGTTATTTGGGATTTGGTTAATTTAATATTGTCATACATTTTGGATAGGTTTTGGTAATGTCTATAAATAGCAGGATGAACGGTGCAACACCCACAGCACTCAGTGTTGCAGAAAACTGGCTGGTATTGAAGAATGACTGATGATAACGGCACATTTTATAGCAGTACAAACTGCACATTCTGTCACGATCACATCGGAAATCTACCATCCGCAAATGATGCAGTTCCCTGGGATTCATGGGTTCTATCTTGGGACCATTGGCTCCAAAGTCTGATGAGCTATCATGTACTATGTTACCACCCACTCTCTAGAAATATTTGTAAAATGTAAGTTATTTGTTTCAGTTGGAAGAAGAGCGTCTGGCCACGATTGAGCGAGACAATCGTATTCTCCTGGAGAAGATGTCGTACATCATGAGAACACGTGGACGTGTTGACAATAGAAATAATTATGAATACAAAAGGTCTGTATTATGAAATAAAAATCTTTTAAAAATAATGGACGTTTTTCTTGTTAAAAAAATATGTGCATTAATTGTAATTAATTTATTGACAAGTTCCTATAGTTAGTCTGTATCACAGACATTTCTCTCACACAAATTTGTAGTTCACAAATGCAGTGTTTATGTCCTTTTCAGCTAGATCCATTATATATGTATGTACGTGTAGTTCTGAAATGCAGTACGTGTCTGTGTTTTATTCAGCTTCAACTATTATCAATAGCAACTAGTTTTGGTTGCAGTGTCTGTGTTTTACAAAGCTTGAACCATAAAATGTGTAGTGTCTGTGGTTTTCACCTCTTTAACATGGATATAGCATCAGTAGTTACGAAATGCAGTATCAGTGTTTTACACAGCTTTAATCTGGATATAGTATCTATGATCTGACTATCTGTAGTTCTGAAATGCGGTATCTGTGTTTTCTGCAGCTTGAACCGGGAGAAACGTCAGCGCGAACTGCTGCGAGTTACGGCGGAGAACCGATCGATACTGCATCGTATCACGCTGCGAGGGGCGGAATACAGCGCGGAACAGCTGCAGAGGGACTGGGAGGAAAACCAGCAGTTCATGGACAGTATATCACGCTTCCCCAAGGACTGGTGGAAAAAAGAAGTAAGACATTTTTATAATAACGTTTTATATAATCCTTTCATGTTTTCTAGTCTACCACTATAGTCAAAAGTAAAAAAATCATAAAATAATATTATAAAATTGGGGAACAAATTTGAAAGGACTATATGTGGTCCACAGGGGTTCGGTGACAGAATAGATTTTAAAAAAATTGTACATTTTTACAATTTATGTAAAAAAAAAAAAATATTATAAACAAATATCAATAATAATAATATTATAAAGGAGACATGCTATCAGTCTAGGTCAGCCTCACCTTGCAATCTAATACAAGTATCTATAACATGGTCTATTGATGGTCCCTCAACACTCGACTGAAATTTTAAATATGCATATCTATTTTATTGTCAAGCTCTGTAGTTGTCTTAATGGCACCATTTCATGTTCCCCATGGGATCAGTTCTTACCATAAATACCTCTGAATTAAATCGTATCTGATAACCATGAACATAGTTATTTCCAAAAAAATGCAATAAATCATCCTAGTTGTGTAGACAGAAGTTACTATTCTATCACCAAACCCCTGTGATGTGGTCTATGATTAGTTATTGGGTATTATGGTAAATTATAGTTATGTATTTAAATTTTATACACGAGTATTCCTTACTTTAACACTTATTATCAATAGTAAATTTACAATCAGTAAATTTAAGAGCGATATCCAGAAACAGAAAGATATGTAATTTTGAGTTGGCTTCTGCGTCACACTGTTTTTTGTGTGTATACATCCATCATAAAAAGAAATTACCCCTATATTTTTCAGAAACAACCTGGAACCAGTCGACAAAACAGCGCCAGATCCCAGAAGAAGCAGACCAAGGATGATGATGTTCCCCCAAAGGACGATGACAAAAACGACGACACGACGAATGACGATGAGAAGGACAGCAAAACAAAAGGCAATAAAGAATCAAAGGACACAAAGGACACAAAGGATAACAAAGAAAGTAAAACTAATTCTAAGAGTAAAACACACGCAAAGAGTCCCGACAAAGGATCAACAAGTCCAACCAAAGGATCAAAGAGTCCTACCAAAGGATCAAAGAGTCCTACCAAAGGATCAAAGAGTCCTACCAAAGGTGCAAAGGGGAGCAGTGAAGAGGAAACCAAGGAAGACACGAAGAAAGATGATGATACAAAGAAAACAGAATCGAAGGATGATGAAGAAACGAAGACAGAACAAAATCAAGAGGAAGAAAATAATGAAGAAACTAAATAACAGTATTCGATAAATTTTCCGGAAATAGTTCTTTTGTCATAAAGAACAATATTGAAGTCATAATTGAATATGCATGTGCTAAGACATGGTATAAACATATTAATTTTCATACTCATCATGATCTTATTTAAATTCAGCTGTCCTATCATATTTCTTAAGAATCCAGATAAAAACTTTGCCCATAAGATATTAATCAGTTAAAAACCTCCAAAAAAAACGAAATAAAAACTTTCTTTGATTTATTTTAAAATTTCATAAACTGTATGACATATTTATGTTATGTTATTTTATTCGTCTGGGCCTACCATGCATTTTGATCTGTGCAAATCTAGAGTATCGTACTATTATGTACAAAGATGAGGCCTTGGCTATTATTGGCGTATTTAAAAATTGCATATTTACTCAGCCAAATCATGACATACTTTGGCAAAATCTGTGATAAGTTATCAACTTTATTCTTCATATCTGTCATATGTCAAAATCTGTGATAAGTTATCAACTTTATTCTTCATATCTGTCATATTTTATCTTTTATGTCGTCTTGAGACATGTTTTTTTGTTGTTTGATGCATTTCAAGATCTCTATTTGCTCAAACTTTATCACAATGTTGAAAGGTTAAGATCTGGAAAACATATACCATTGCATGTATATATGTTCCTTATGAATATTTGATCAGTATTAAAGTTCTTGAATTTTGTATATCTAAAAAATGATAGTCGATATGGAATTGCTTTTGAAATTTATTCACATATTTTGTTGTATTTTATATCTATCATAAAATACTCTATGTGCCTTAATTGAGAGTACTATTTACAAATACTATAAATCATTAAACTCTTCAATTAACCAAAGATTTATAATATCACTTTAATTACATTTATTTCTTGTATATGTTAGGACTCTTTGGCCATTTCCAAGTTGTTTTAATAATTTATTCACTTATTGTTGTTCCTCTATTAGGTTTTAAGAAATTTAGATTTGTTTGTTGTAATATATCATGTGTCTTATTGTAAATGAATAACTTAAAAATATATACACCTTGTATATTGCAAAGCAAAGTCAGAATTATTGTTCACAATTTTGATAGTAAAATATACAATTTAATATATTATATTACATAGGTTATTATATTACAGTTATCAGTTATAAGTCAAGTATCACTATTGTGCAGATGAACTGGTGTCACAGTGAGAAATGTTATATTTGTTTGTTTGTTGAAGAATAGACTGTCTTATCATGAATATTAATAATACATGTATATCTACCAGAAAGAAAAAAACTGTAATTGAAAATACTGTAGACCTAGCTATGTTGACAACCACTGTTTTGACTTTGTTGTGGGATTGGTTGTATTCATCAATTATTCATGATCATTTGTAGCCATAAAGAATTCATGAATAAGTAATTGTGTTTGCAATTTCCCTTGGAATTTATGGAGATTTGATCTTTTTATGGTGAATCAAGTGCTCTATGAAAACCAATGTTATATCTATTTTTAATGTAGAGGGCTATTAAAAACAAGGAAACTAATGTACAGCTAATTTTCTTTTAACCCTATCCCTCCTGATGACAACTGCAAATGCCCTACTGATCATCAACTGTGTAATCTAGCAGGGAAAGGGTTAACTTTATCTGAAATCTTATCCAAATTACACATTTTGTATTTAATTAAAGAGATAATGTTATATACTGGCTAAATTATTAATTTTGATCGGAGAAAAATTACTTAACTCTGGTATGGAATTTTATTACTGTTTGATGATATTCATGTATTACCTTCATGTAAGAGGGAATACATAATGTCTATGATTTTCTGGGCATTTCACAGTTTCAATAATGTTAAAAGATCAGACTACCGGTATTATACCATACATTGGAAATATCAAATACAAATCTCAAATGAGTTGATAAGACTTCGTAAGCAAGGTATTGAAACATTATATCATTTACAAACAGTATTATAAAATCACTCAATGCATGCAAGATTTACTTATCTTGTATTGGAACTTGAAGCGCCATTTATACTGAACCAAATGGATTCGGTCTGGATCCATTGCCTAGCAACAAGCTCCACTGCAAAACAATCTGGAGGTGTGTTCCGAACTAAATCGTATAGTGACAAATTCAACTTTGATTATTATCATGTTTTTCATTGAAAATGTTGTACTGTATTTGTGCACCAGATTGACTACTAGTTTAATAGTTCTCATATTTAATATATTTTGATACAACTTGCAGCAAGATCTAGCCAAGTGTACGATTAATTTTGACTTTAATTTATATTTTTCACTACATGGATTACAACATGAAAAATAAAATTGCATACTGTATCTACATGTATTTAATAGTATATTCAAAGTTTGAATGTTAATTAATACATACTAAATCCCGAGTCTGTAAATGCTATTTTACTTGTTCCGCAGTGTTTCATAATAACATATTTTTCTCGAGTACTAGACTAATTAAACCAATGCAATTATTTATTGGAACTGTCAGTAGTTCTATGTATGGAAGTCAGAGTACAGAAAGCAGTATGTTCTGTTTGTTTTGTGTACTTTTTATCTGTGATGCCAGTGTCTTATGTTACCATGTATTGTATTGTATCTACAGGTTATGTATCATTTTGTAAAAGAAATATTGCTCACGTTTGCTGTACAGTTACATCACTGCACTGTTTATATGTAAATGAAAATAAAACTTTTATATGAACAAAATCTGTTATATTTGTATTTGCAAGGAGTATTAACTTCAGTGAGGTCCTATATTAACCCTTCCATACTGGTGGCAACCGGAGATGCCCTAAAGAGCAGTGACCATTCCTAATCCAGCAGGGAGAGGGTTAAAGGCATACCATCAGGGTTTTTTGATAGATTTCATGGTCAAACGTATTTTACCTGAAAGCATGTACATTTGATTTGTCTACATAAAAATAAAATAAAATTTGAAAATATTGAAAACCAGTGTGGTACGCGGAAAATGTAGCATTTTGCCAAATATAGTTGTATGGACATGTCAAATACATACTTTCAGGTCAAATAAGTTTGACAATGTCAACAAACTGTGATTGTATGCCTTTAATACAATATGAGCATCAAGGATTTCATGTAGAAAATCTTGTACATACAATTACCATGCTCTACTAGCAGTGTTCTTTCACTACACACATTTCACATGAGTATATTATAAACGGAAATACTTTGAAGTGCAACTGCTATTGGTCGAACATGCACAATGACAATGATTTTTTTAAAGCCACTTTATGAATAAATTGACTGCCCTTTTAATTTAATAATTATATTTGGAACTTGCCATATTTTTTACAAAAAAAACTCAATAACTTTTACATCATGGAAATTTGTGGAACATCAATAGGCATTTGAGAATTTAATATAAACTTCCCATTGTTATTGATGTGTCGTAAATGTGACACTGTGCCATTAATTTTCTCAATATAGCCATTTTCCTCAAACTGGAAAGGTCTATTGATGATGTATAGTTTCAGAATTCACAATGACATACATATACAAATTTTAAAAAATAACAAACACATGGGTTTTAAGAACATACTTTATGACAGGAATAGATCCAATCATCATTCATTGTGCAATCAACATTTTCAACAACAAAAACCAACTAAATAATATATGTTCATTATGAGATTAAAAATATTATTATTATCACAATTCCATTGTAATATCTCATAGTATTGCATGATTACTGTATTTACCAAAAGTACTTAAAGTGTTGAACATTGCTGATATAGTACTAGAATAATCATTAAACTTGTGGGATTTAACCTCATAATAACATTATCACCAAGTTGGTAATTTGGTGCAATAATGTTTATAAAATGTAGATATAAACTATATATATCTTTTAGGTAAATATATATCCATGATATCTCATTTAACGAATAGAATTGTTCCCATGCATATATACTCAACAAATTTAATTAAGGACCAGTAGACTTTGGGGATATATACATTTAGCATTATATTACATTAACAACGAAGAATTTCAGTTGATCAGCTTAGATCTCGAATCATGCGATTGACATTCATTGCAGGATCATTAATAATCCAAGACTAGTTTATGCTGTTATTTTATTTGGTGACAGCGGCAATTAACCAGTAAAATCAGTAATATTTAGTGGTATCGCAGAATAAGCACATACTCATTGTTGGACACTGAAGATGACATTACATGGACAAATGTTTTTTTCAATATTTCATTAAATTGTATCGGACTCTTAGAAAGTGGCAGCTGACATCAGTATGACTTTTCTCTCTATAACATCTTTGAGGAATTTCTCCCTGAAACGTGACATGCCAGGTCTGAAAACAAAAATAATATTAGTAAATGCACGAGTGACACATCTATAGTGACGATGGAACAGAAACATGTGTTAATTACATATACATTACCTCTGACCACAGGCAACAAGTCATTAACATATTTACAATACTGAGCATTTATTTATTATTATTATTTTTTTGGTGTGAATTGAGGTTCAGAGCAGCTTTCAAGATTCTTTCACTTATATCACGGCTTGTCAGTTTAGGGCAGGAGGAAACCCACAACATCTGTAGCGCTGAATGTTGGAGTAAACCTGCGAGCATCGGCTGGTACTGACAAGACCATGGATGATAACTGCATTGACACTAAGCAATAAGTCACTCACTCTATTTCCATCCCTCTCCCCTTCCCCCTCCTTCTGAACAAAGGGCATTACCTGAGATATACATATGTAACTTCCAATCACTCAATACTGTCAGACCTTCCAACCTTCTTATATGTCACACTGACCATGGAGACTTGGTTACTTTGTTATTTACTAGTACCTCGTTAGTTACTCCGTTAGTACCCAAGAACCCCATGTCTATAGATCATTAGGATATGGATTAACTTAAAAATAACACAAATTGTCACAATACCATGATTAGATTTCCTTGTACCATGAACGTGATGTTGTATTTACCAATGTTTGTATCCATGTTAGATGTCTGCTTATTTTACTGTATACAAATTGTAAATTGATTTGTTGGGTTAATTATATTACAGTTAAAAATAGCATGGATTCACACGATGAATTTTGTCATGATTATTTAGAGTTACGTTTAGACAAGCTTTCTACTGAATGCTAATTCTCCGTGCAAACTACATGCTATATTAGTGGGTGATTAGGACTGCTGTAGGCAATGTTTGCGATTGTCCATCCTCGGTCCCTAGCTTATAGAGACGAGGGAATTGAGAGTCAAGGGAATTGAGAGTCGGTTGCTGTAACCCTGGGCAGAGAAACTGCAGACTTTCACACAATTGTTATTGACAATAATGACGCAGTTGTAAACAAGTGCGAAGGTGTAGCCAAGGAGGGGGAGTATTTCTGAGAATGGACAAATGAGCAAAGAGTGTTCATCAATTGGAAGTAAAAGGTGAAGTAAACAGATACTGGAGGGGGTAGTTGTGAGCCCCAGAAGGCCAACACATGACAGTGAATTAATGGTTTGATAAGCCAACACTCCCACATGTTATGGCTGTGGGCAGAAGTCCCTCATACACACTGGCAAATGCTATCTCAGACACAATCCTGGCCGGCATGTCCAAGCTGGGAATACGCTCAATACAACTTCATCTGTTATCGTGCATCATCGTATATACATGTCTAGACCTAGAGAGCAATAGAGAAGAAAAAAACCTGCTTTCTAATAGTCTCATGTTTCTTAATGTGAATGCCAGGTACAGAATCGTGGCATCATTATTTACCATTTTAACCAGTGGATTTCATTTAAGAATTTATTAAAATTTCTGAATACACTGCGTTTATCAGAGAAGTTGTTTATTGAATGAACATTTGTCATTTGAAAAATGAACTGATGTTACAGATCGGCTGTTCTTCTAAATGAGACAAATGAAATGTATTTCCATCAAATTAATGTGTCTACATGATACATGAAAATATTGGTGATTTAATGCCATTGTTTTTATTAAAGGGATTACACCAATTTGTGGAGATGATGATGGCACTGTAGCAGACATCTAACTATTATTAAAGCTGTCTTGGAAACAGGAAACATTCCAATACATATACGTCATGACGGACATTTAAATTGATTTCTGGTAACACAGCCATGTTTATCTTGTCATCCAAATATTGTGAGGCTAACACTCAACTGATTAGCCTTAAGGAATTGATTCCATTTGGCACTTACCTCAACATATAAACAGTCTCTTTGGTAATCCATGCTAAATTCACATTTGTACCTGTTTCAATGACAGTAAGTTGGCTTTCACCATACATGTCTATCTAAGATTTGGTTATTACATATATGTCCCTTTGACTCATAGTGCTTTTAAATATGTTTATGAAAACATATCCGCCAAAGTAATATATTTTTCTTTTAGTGTTCAAAACTCACTGGAAAATTCACATGCTTGTAAATGACATTTTTGATGGAATATTTATACAAAAGTGATGATGAGACATGTTACCAGACCTATTAAACAATTTGAAATGTTACCTGCTCTGTTTATTAAATCTCTAGACATGTTAAAATTACAAATCTGGTCGAGTCGGGTCAGTAATCACTATGAGTAATGCCTCTAGTGTTTCCTGCTTTTAATCTCTCACAGTGTTTAGTATCATTTCCATTTAGCATGGCCACACTATGCCAATGGAGAAGTTCTATAGCCGGGGCAAATCAGGGGTAACTGTCAGGATGGTGGCCGACCACAATGGAACTATTGGCCTGGGTGAAGGGGTTGCATGTAATCAGCAGTGGTCGAGTCATTGGAAGCTCATCAGCTCTGGTCAGCCCTGGTCAGCCTGTCAATACTGACCGGCCATCACACCCAACTATTATCACTGTATTACTTTCAATTAGCAGTTGACGAGCAGCCCACGCCAGTGAACTGAAACTGCGTCAGTCGCAGACAAACAACTAAATGGCCAATGGTGATATTGGGACTAGGTATTGGAATGAATCGTGATGCACATTGTGATTCTATGTTGCCACAATAGCTGCTTAAAAAAAAACAACTTCTAAGATACTATGACACACTTATATATTTTTTTAATTATTTTATTTGTAGTTTATTATATGTAATTTGTGAATAGGTCTACTTATTTTCTATTTAAATTTTTTTTATTACCAAAACAAAAATACAATAAAATAATAATATTTTTAATATTTTATTTTAATTGGGGTTTAAAGTCGCTTTCAAGATTCTTTCACTTATATCACAACTTGTCAGTTTAGGGCAGGAGGAAACCCGCAACATCCGT
>JAUTBT010032246.1:0-18613 GCA_032361225.1 Lepetodrilus schrolli | reverse complement strand
TATTATTATTATTATTATTAGTAGTAGTAGTAGTAGTAGTAGTAGTAGTAGTAGTAGTAGTAGTAGTAGTAGTATAACATGATTGTTGTTAATTATGTTGGCGTGTTTGTTAGTATTATCATGCTATTCCTGAAAACATAAAAGACACCCTAAGGTTGTTTTAAAATAATTTATGTATCAGTATGTCAAAAAATATTATTATTAATAATTATTAGTAGTAGGTAGATATATCTATCTATGAAGTATTCTACGTGAGAAAATAATGTATTATTATTATTGTTGTTGTTATTATTATTATAATAATAATTATTATTAAACATATAAATATGTATCTATAAGTTCATCCTAGCCATATCGTTTGTATTGTCAGGGATCAATGTAATGGCTTGTGTCAAAAGACATTCTTGTCTGTATGTATGTCTGATATTATTAATACCGCAAGTATCACTCCAAAATACGATCAGAAATATATTTTGCAATGTATACTTGTTAATGAGAACATGGAAATACATTTTGTAATAATGTGCTTTTTAATGATTATGTAGACATATATTTTGAAATTTACATGTTAATGACCTATTGGTATCTACATCTTAACAGACACTCGACACTGCTAATTTCTTCGTAGTATATCTTAAAACAACAGGCTACCGAACAATACTCAATGACAAATTAATAGTGCATTCTATATGAGCACTAAATGACCTAGTGCACTTGTTTCTTACCATTAAGTTAACACGTTTACGGATTGGATTAAATATACATCTTATCAACGTGCATGCTGATATTCTCCAGTCTGATTTCATTTCCAGCACGCTACGGTATACTTATTGCTTACAGCGAGGCCGTAACTGATTGGTTCAAACATGTGTCAGGAATCATTGATTGTATTCGCCATATTGCTTTTTATTTAGTCTGTTTGCTATTAGAAATGGTGTATGTTAATATTAATTGTGTTTGCTTCAGGGTTTTGGAGTTATATTATGCTTATATAAGTTTTACCTAATAGATTACTATAAGTACGTATAGGCTAGGTCATAATAAAAGGGTCTCAACATGATTCAAAATTTTAAATGCTAGTTATTTATTGTTCTCAAATAAGCTTCAGGTTGCATGCAACTACATGTATATGTAATAATATCATTTGTGCCCATAGATATAATCAGATTCAATTAAAACTCAACACTATCGGTGCATTATACAGGTTTTTACGTCAATGCAATACATTACTGCAATAAAATAATACCAAGGTTCCGTAGTTAACTTGCTATGTTATTCAGATCAATATAATGTGGCCAATAGCGTTGATGTTGATATTGATATGGCAAGACACGACACTATACAGTAACACTTATTTAGCATCAGTTAGATTATGTGATTACTGATTAGTGATAAGTAAATAATATATGCATTTTAAAATCAATAATTTTAGCACGAGAAGATTGGGTTATTTAAATACGATATTACTTTTTATCATTCAGCAACGTCCGTGATTGAAATACCACGCAGCCAGCTGGCATACGGTGATGACAATGGAATTATAGCTAATATACCGTTACCATTCTGTGCAATTAATTTTAGTATTAACCGCAGAACTTGATATGACATCCATTACATCGTGGCAAGTTCCACTACCTTTTACGTTACATTTAGTGAAATGGAAACGAAAGTGAAAGTCAGTGTTCTGGTAGCTATCACGGCTGGCAATTTCAAACACCGAATAGCATACTAGTCGGCTTATTGTTATTATTGGTATACCGTAGTATTATTATTTTTAATTTATTGTTTTGTCATGTTATATATGCAGGGGGGAAAAAATGAGCATTTGTGTTGCCGTGTACAATGAATGTTATATCTCTCGGAACAAATAACAATGAACTGCTGGTTTTGGACCAATCAGAACACGTGTCATGTCAAGAGAACGTGACATTGTGCCATTTTCGGACATTGAACCTGTCAATCATGATGACCTAAAGTCAGGTTCAGAGATGTTTTTATTTATCAATATGCCAAATATACAGCTTATCTTTGTCAACAAACCTGAGTCATACATACACAATCGTTTTTTTAGTTCTTATTGTTTGGTGAGGGAGATGGAGATGGAGAGAGAAAGAGAGAGAAAGAGAGAGAGAGAGAGAGAGAGAGAGAGAGAGAGAGAGAGAGAGAGAGAGAGAGAGAGAGAGAGAGAGAGGAGAGGGTGTATTTTATTTCAATGTATTATTATTATAATCTGGGGTTTTTAATTGTCAGTTTAAAAAAGGGTGTTTATATATGTAAATAATCCATATGAAAGTCTCTTTTATATATATAAAATATTCTAGATATAAAATATAAAGTGCGTAGTAATAAAATGTAGTATTTATATTTGCAAAATATTCGTCAATATAACCAGTGAAATAGTGAAAAGGCGAGTCTCCAATAATATTACTTAGTAGATTAATGGATTAATATGATAAACATTAAGATATATTAGGCATAAAGCGATATTTATGATCATAAAACAGTGAAGTGATTATGTAGTTTAACGTCGCTGCAGGAATATTTCACCCATTTGCGACAATGTGGGCACCATTCATTGTAGATATTTATGTAAACACGTGTAATGTCGTCAAAGTAGTAAACAATTAATTCGGTATTATTAATCTAATTACCTCATTGAACATTCAAACCCTACCTCATCCCAGCCGAAGATAGTTCAAAGGTCAAAATATAAGGCTCATCTAACGAATCCGGCATAATTGTTTGCTGAACATTTTAATTTATCATACAGTTTTGTTCTATATCAAAATATCTAATATCTATGTATGGTTGTTAATTTTATTAATATGTACCTTCCGCGTTGCATTGACTGGAGTGACTCACGCAGGTACTATACGTTTGTGACCTGTTAATTTATATACCTAGTGCATCATGTGTGGCAATAATATTGAAATACATGCAGCATTAAATGTGCACGTTTTCATACACAATATTATGTGTACCCGCCAAGCTGAACAATAAAACAGCAGTTCTTTTGTTAACAGTGACATTTTATATAAGCGACATAAAAATGACGTCACACGTAGTGACCTATATGCAACCGGAAAGGGGTGACTAATACAGTCTATATATATAATATACAAACATGAGGATTACATTGTCAGCATTATGTATACTATATGCTCACATTGAATTAACTGTTTACATACATTTTTCTGGACTAATAAAAAAGATCGAAAAATTAAAACTGTTGATAATTAATTAGAATACAAAGCAAGTATTATTTATTAACGTAATCTATTAAAATGATGAAAATTAATATTAATTTTGTCGATTATTTATGGTATAATTAACATGTGCGTTCCATAGACATTTGTTTATTTTCTACCAAACCATTAGTGTTCAAATTCCAATAGAAACTATTGTTCACGCCCTTGTCTGATCATGACCATGAAGAGAAAAGGTGCTAACGAGGGACTGGATTTGATTGGTTGTTTTTTTCTCCTCGACGTGAGACGATAATACCGTCTCCTATTTCTAGGTGGGTAAAAGAAGCCAGTTTACTTTGACAGCGAGCCGTGCTTTTCGGTTCAATGCCCACACTACAATAAGCCATTGTCTAGCTTAGTCGGGGCACTCGTGTACGGTGACACTACTCTCCCTGTCGTTAGGCCCGACCCACAACTCTGGTCACATAGTAAAAAAAAAAGGTACCACACCTGCCTCTAAAGCAGGCACCGCAAGTGGCATAATGCACCCCTATCGATCACAAAGGTGCGAGTGAACGTGGGTATTTGTAAAACCACAACAATGCCGTGTATAATCACCGTTTTACTACACGTGATTTTGTTATTGTGTTGCACAAGTATCCAACAAACGCCATCGAACATAACATAAAATAAGACACGAAATCGCCAATAACTATGCCGGTGGGTTATTTTAATACAATGAAGGAATTTTACAATTAAAAAAAATAATCGTGTAAATAATATTCTCATAATATAGTCTCGGTTTGTTTTAATATTTTATAACCAATAAATAAATAATAAACACACTAAAACATCACATTTACCATGATAAAGTAACTAGAAAATATTAACTAAAATATTTTGCATCATTTTATTAAATGTAGATTTATCTTAAATAATTCACAAAGAAAACAAATGTATGTTAAAATACTATTTTAAAATAATGATATAATATTTTTAGTATACTGATATACTATTGATTTAATATCGAAATATTTAGTTTTTTAACCAATATTCCGTCATTTAACAGTATGGCATATTTCGCCTGAGTTTTGGCATTTTCTACATTCTTCTAATTCCGATACCTGTTGAGCCAAACATTCGGCGCGAAAAATTGAACTGGATTATGACAATTCATAATAATTTGGTACAAATATGAAACAGTCCTTTGTACATATGTCTATAACAAAATATTGCACTCGTTCCATGCACAATAGCAACGTTGGCTGGAAGTTAAGCCGTAAGAAGGTACCTGCAACAAAACAAAACGGCGGGCACTTGCTAGATTTACGGAGGGAGGTGAATGGAATGGCTATCCAGGTCACTTGTCATTTCCAGCCATTTCTTGCATACCTATTGGCAAATGCGCACTATGCATGGAGACAATGTTGACTAGATTTACTATATATCATGCTTGACCATAGTATCCTATATTAATTGCACTGGTTACTACACGTGACAATTAAATACACATCATTGTTTTGTAGTTCTCCCTACATGCTTTCAGGTCCTCCCCTGCGCGGAAGGGATGCGCAGAAGGTCACTACGTTGTCTGGATTCTTTGTGTCATACCTAACATACCAGCCAGAGAGTTCTTCAACTCTTAAATTTTGTTCGATTTGGTCAAGAGTTGATAAAAGTACCGCTAGACATCGAGATCGGTGAGTAGTATTCATATATGCCGTTATTTTCGCGTGTTTCCGCGCGTATATCGCTGTGCGCGCATGGGAATGACTGAAATGTCCTCACGGGTTTCGAATCTCTGAAATATTTGTCATACTCGGAGATGGAACTTCCGGCTTGTAGTCAGTTTACGGGATGGGCAGTGGCTCGTGATGGTGATCGTACACCCATACACAATTATTACCTATGTCATACACATTCACTATCTTCAATACTTTCTTCAACATGTCTGCGAGTGACCTACATGTGGATTTGCGGTGATGGCAGACATGCTAGCTCTCACAAGCGGGGCAAAACCGGGCTAGGAAACTAGCTCCCCCGAGACGGAGAGATATAGGATTATTCGGGGCAACAACGAGCGTTGAGCGTCAGGGGCCCGGGACAGTCTCTCTGCCAACGGGAATAGCAACCTCTCTAAGATACACCGGGTGTCTTATGATTGTACTAGTGTATTATTATAGCGGTTGGATGTATTCGGTGATGCACTGGATTGTGTGTGTGTGTGTATTCTCGTAATCAGCTGTGCGGTACATTCACACAGCGTTGTTGATGTGAGTGCGACGCCTGACCATAGAATAAAGAGACAATAGACCTCGACACCTTGACGCGTGCAGCGTTTATCCTGCTTGTAAACATCTACCCGTAAATTAACCAGATTATCACAAATCATGATAATATTGAACAGTAATTACTGGATGTGTGAACTTGTAGTAGTCAACATTACCAGCTGATTACATCATGAAACAGGATTACACAATAAATGTTTTAAAAATTAGTTGTACTAGTTTTTCTTTACTTTCATCAGGTGTTGATGTTTATCAAATTCAATAATTAATTGGCGATCTGAGATTTATGTTGTCTTCAGTAATAATCTTTTGGTTACTATAGTAACTAGTACATATGTAAGTTGTGTACATAAAATCATTACTTGAGACAATGACATTAGGTAATGTAGTAAAATACTATTCTCTAATATAGATGGAAAAATAATACATTTGATGTATATATTAACAATTTAAATTGTTATGAAATTAATAATACATATATTTATTTAATTGTACCACTAGCATCATTACAAGTTCATGCTGTCCTATGTCATAATATAGGGATGATTACTTTCTAACAGCAATCAAAGCATTGAATGTCAATTATTACTTAATCCCAATTATGATAACATAATGATTTCCAATCCTGTACAACCATTGACAGTGATTTGTATTAATCACTGACATTATAACATTGCAGGTAACCTTAATTACTAGTACCATAAATCTTCTCAAATGAGAGCAACAAAACACATTTATTAAAAAAAAACATCACACATGTATACATTAATTTTAAAACATACGTAAACTAATTACTAATAATGAAAATAACAAAACAAATATAAAACACTACCCAATTATTATCCATTAATATCATGATATACACATCAATTGTGTAATTTAAACATATATAATACATCCTAATTGACTCATTGAGACAAAGTCTTGTAAATGATTTGCCGAACAAGGTATCGGCTGACACACACTTAAGTCGAGACAACTTATAGCACTGCTGCTTATATATTCACAAATATGAGCCTGAAATTGCATCTACAATCTACTACCATATTCCCTGAGCTGTTTAGCCATTCAGGTAGAAAGAAATTACTTGTGCAATAAAAGCCTGGCTAGGGACTCTTCACATCTCAGCTGCCCTATGCTCTTTCTAAGATCTATTAAGACAACGAGTGATACTTTCTATTCTATTTGAGACTACATACAAATGGCCATGTATTCATTCCCACCATAATCAATTGCGACATTGAGAGAGAAACGCAGAGAAAATGTTGCGACAGCTTTATTTTTCCCAGTACAGCTTTGATTATTTGACTACGGGTATGCAAGATGACTATAACGTAAGTAAAATTTAGAATTATTACAATCTTAATTGTGACAATATTTTCATATTTGACATTTTAAAAATTATTGATGTTTTAAATAGCATTGTGTTGGAGATAAATGTCATGTTTGTGTGGCTTAAATAAATGTAGACAAGGAAAAAGGAAATACATTGCAATATATGTCTTATGCACTCTGTCTTATCATTTGGTTATCTTAGAACTAACAATTGATATACCTCAATCTGGCTGTGAATAGAATGTTAATAATTACAGTTCAAAAGACAAGATATATCTGGATAAAAATCCCATTTACCTACATATTTACCTTGTTAGATAAACATTTATTATAAATTATACACAATTCTTTACAATCGATGAGAATATTTCATTCCATTTTTTATTGTGGATATGAATTATGTGTTTGACATTAATGTTATAAATATATCGATTATATCACCGATATCAACTGACGTTAAACATTTAGTTCACAAATTAATATCGTAAAACAAATAATCTTTTCATAAATGAACACCATATTCATATGATATTGTGCATATATTGATTATACTTTTAGTATTTGTCATTAATATATCAAAACGACCTGACATAATGTGACATTGACTGGCACTTAAGACTCAATACAAAAATAAATATATAAGAAATAACCTTTTTAATGTGGTGTAACAGTAAAGTTTATTTCTTATCCTCGGGGGAAAAAAAGAAATTGACAGGTAAAAATATGACAATGGAATAATTAATGGTGGTTGTTAATTAATGAGGTCACGTTGGTGATTAGATTGGTGTCGCCTGCCTTGTCACCTTAATGTGTAGGAAGTGTGTGTTGGACATCAAGGTGTCCTAGGGTCAGACTGCTACTGTGGTTCGGGACAATCTAACACAGCGAGAGAGTCGTTTCACTGCTGAGTGTGTAGCATAGCTTGGGACACTGTGTAGCTGCAGGAAGCGACAATGCAATATTAACGGAAAGCTTGTCTTGTGGCCACCGTTTCGTTCGATCTCTGTAAGGAAGGCGATTGTTTCTTTCGTTGATCTTGGGATGTTTACAATCTGCTCGGACAATGGTTTACTTATGGCCTACGGTAACTATGTGACATGGTGATCCATTATATATTAATATATTAAATTGTCAACTGCTTACTTTTACACACTGTAACTATATGTTGGTCTACTTTTTATTTTATTAAAAAGATGAAGTGAAATAGTTAGTTTATCCCATAGTTAACAATGGTTATGGTATACAGAGAAAATTTGTGGGTAAACCCCTGTCCAATTTTACATCCAGCCCAGAGTTTACGAAACCGTTTGAGTACAATTTCATGCTCCAACTCAAATTTTGTATAGGGGTTGTGAACAAAACTTTCAGTCGAGCATGAAATCTTCCTCAAAAACGTTTCGGTACCTCGGGGGCCAGATCACAATTGTCCAGAACAAATCAACTGGTATACATACATTTTATTAATAAATATGCTTCCAGTATTATAAATGAAATTTGATAAACAATGACACAGCTTGATATCAACTATTTACATAGTTTCATTGAGCTATACTGATGTTATTATGTGAAAATAACATTTCTTAATGTGTACCTTGGAGATTAAGAAGTTTTCAATTGAATTTAGTTTGTGAGAAGAAGAGTAATTTCTTTGTATACCTCTAAAATCTTTTGCATGCATGTTTAACTAAACCATAACACCCAGGTAAGGAAGGCGAAAGTGTAATGTAAGCTAACGATAGGCTGGTGGGCAAACATTATCTGACACAGAACTACAGGGTCATACAGTGTTTGAGGTTATGAAGTATGACATATGTTGATATTCATTGCCCTGAGGGAGTTTCAGGGCATACATTCAGCGTTCTAGACTTGTTTACCTATTCACATGCTTAGAATAATAGTTAATTTGCATGATCTAACTTTGAAGATAATACAATGGTCAAAATACAAGTGATTTTTCATTACAAGCATGACACTGTTGTTATCATAATAATAATAATTGCTCAATGGGCTAAGTAACCATAATAATGTATTAATAAAACCATAGTTAACTATGGTTAACTTCTATACTCAATTCCAACTGGAAATACTCTGTTTAGATTTTTTTTCTTGAAATGCTACAGCTAGAAAGGTTCTATTTAAAATTGCTACATATAGAAATTATGCATTTAGCATGTTTAGAAATATTATGTCTGGAAATTTGGAATCAAGAAATACAGCAGCTAGAAATTTTCCATCTAGATATATATAATATATAGAAATGCTGCGTCTAAAATTACGACATCTAGAATTGCTCGACATAGAAATACTATAATAGTACATCTAGAAATGGGTATCCAGTGGGATGAGATAGAAATATGAATCATAACCTTCTAGTGCCTGAAATGGCAGCTTGGGTTATGTACTCCCCATAGAGTTGAGAAGATTGGGGACACATTGGGGGTAATAATGCAGCACTATGAACATGATTTCATTTGTAGATTTGACGCAATACACTTTATTATTACAAATTCTCCATCAGATTTAGTAAATGTGATAAGAAGGAACAATTTAAAAGTGACACTGCCTACTTTTTACAATTGTACTAAACAATTCTTCCAGGCCCCTGGTCCACAGAATTAGCGTAGGGCTTGCGTACTCCTTAGCAACTCCATGTTAGCGTATAGGAGTTACAACTCTCGTCATCGACAAGATATAATCGATTTAAAGCGGTACCGACTAGGACAGTTGAACATAAGTTTCAAATTTAATTTTTATATTCCAGTTTGTCCGAAACAAGATGTCGTCCGCGTGGAGCGCCGACAGCGAAGAAGGTCCGCCAACGGGGGCCTCCGGTAATTCCGATGGGAAAAACAACACCTCCCTCGAGGACATGACCGACGCAGAGGGTGTCTGGAGTCCGGATATCGAGCAGAGTTTTCAGGAGGCTTTAGCCATATACCCACCATGCGGGCGACGGAAAATCATATTGTCAGACGAAGGGAAAATGTATGGTAAGAGAAATGACAATCGTCTTAAATTTCAGTGGCATTGGCAAAGGCTTGAAATTTATTCTAACATACTGTATAGCAAACTTATGGTTTATTACTTGTTTTATGTCAATAACTTAACCTTTTTCTTGTTGGGGAAACCATAGATGCCCAAAGGATCAGAGATTTTAATCAAGCAGGGAGAAGGTTACATTTTAAGAAAACAGCTCAGACCTCCATGAATGAAAAATTCATTATTGCCCCACATGCCCACCTACCTGAATGTCTGAAAAACTTACCAAAAATTAGTTCAGTCTTTCTTTAAAACCTGGAGTAAAACCTGGTGCCATGATCATCACAAAAATTAACATCTTCCTATAATATATCAGGCTCTCATCCCCCATTGCATCATGTATTTATATCTATTGCACAGTTTTAAAAATATATATCACAGTTGTAACATTGCAAACAAGGAAACGTGTATGTAAATTACTAAATATATATTAACATGATAAAGAAAGAACTTCCTTTTCAATGTTTTCATAAGAAAGGTCTGTGTAACAAATTTGCCAAGCTGTGATATGAGGAAAATAATCTTAAAAATGTCTCACAACTCAAAAGTATTTTTGTTTAAATACAAGATAACCTTTAATTTGATCAATCGCTCGACTCCAAGAATTAAATTTCTCAGACAAATTATTAATCTAATCATTTCCAACTTAATATTTAACCATACTTCAAAAGTAATCAGATAATATAATACAATGAAAAAATCGGTATTAGATCCTGATTTTTTTTTCTTTGCATAAAAGTGCTTAAATCGTCACCCACAAAATTGGATAACGGCAGTATCTTTGCAACCATAAACCTTATTAAATTAAAACCACCTAACATTTCACTAATGAAAATTCTCAAATGGCAATCATCACAGAAACAAAGAGTCCTAACATTACGAAAGGACTAATTCATCAGGAATTGGAAGAGAATTAATGCACTGTGCTTGGGGCTAGCTTGTGAACCTCGTTTATTAAGTGACTGCTGGCTGGTTAATTAATATAATTAGGCCAGAAGTGATCAATTACGCCATGAAGCTGTCACTCAGTGGGAAGTCAGGAATGTAGATGAGATGCATGGTGATTGGAGCTGGTATCTGTCCAACAAGTCCAGATTGTGAAGTGGACATGGATGTGTTCATTTCGACTGTATGGACAATGCATTATGAGATCAACACCATTGATATCATACGAGATTTACTATATAGCTTGCTCGGTAACCCAGTGTCATAACAAAGTCAGATCTACCAATTACTACGTCATTAATGTCAATTTATCATCTGGTTTGGTAATGTTTATATACTTTGGGATTGGGTTAAATAAATGCCCATGAGAATAATTATTAAGACTCAAAGCAAAAGAATGATATTTGTATATCTGGATCGTGAGGTTGAAGTATTATGTAATATGCCCAATGTGCTGCACGATTCTAAATAGTTTTTATGCCCTTATGAATATTTTGACAGTTTATTGATTATTATTAAAAAAGAAAGTATTACAATTATTGAAAGTGAAAGCAATTTTATTACGGCTATAAGTTCATGTTTTCTGTTTTTTTTGTGTGTGTGTGACACTGTGTTTAGAATGAAAATATATGTCGCCAACAATGATATATCTGTTCGTGCTTGTATGCTCGTGTGTGTGTGTACGTGTACATGTGTAACCTGACAGTTGCGGTTCATAATAATCCACCATCCTGCCTGAAGCAACAAGTAGATGTAAGTACACAAATTTATCCAGGTAAAAAAATTGGGCAGGTGAGGGAGTCAATGCAACTGGTGCAGTGATAACAACACGGTGTCAAAAGAAAGCGCATCCATTGACAAACCCAGCCCCGCAACACGTCCGCCATGAATAATAATGTGTCACGTCCGACTCTTACGATACGATGAATAATAACCACATCGAGTCTGATTCCTACGATACGCTTTTATGCAGTAAGATAGTGCTGAGTGTAGATAATAGTGCTTTGTCCCTCTGGCTACAAGTGAACACTAGGAAGGAGTGGTGACACTGTGGTAGAGAAGTGTTTTTACATCATTGAAAGCAAATGAATACATATCTTAACATGTAACCATGTGCTGTTATGACAGGACAGACAGAGGAAGGGGTGTATCAGTTGATGCATGCCACGGTTGATTAGGTCCATGTGTGTATAGAGTAGATGTAGGTTAGGAGTATATTATCAGGGGATGGAGGCTTACCTTTAGTACCTACCAGCCTGAATAATAAGTCAATAACTAATTCATATAAAAACGTGAAGTTTCTTGTATTATCCCTAATATTAAAGATGCATCTCTGTGACATTGGGAGAAATGGCTGGAATTATAATAACGACAACGGACTAGTTGTATAAAAAGTGATAAAACTTTGATAATTCTTTGATTTATAATTGATGATTTAATCCCCAGAAATTGTATGTGAGCTATTGTTTCAACCACTTGTTCAATTTTTGTATACATATGGTTTACATGGTAAAATCAGTTGTCTTGAATATTTCAATAGCTGTCTTAAACACTGCTTATTTAATAGGTTTGCAATAGCTTTTTTCAATATGTAATATGACCATTTAGTTTGGAGTTTCCGAGTGCAATAAACCCATGCTATAAATATGAATATTTTCACTAGTACAATAGCACAATGGATAGAATAATTCATATACGTGATATCAATGTCTTTTATTAACTCTTTTAGAGCTTCTTTGCACTTAATTTATCGAATATAAAGTTAAAAGATTTCTTCAATTAAATATGCAAACACATTTATTAATATTTACACATTTACTTAGAACTATGTTTTGTTTGCATGCTTTAACCTAGTTTCCAAGACATTTGGCTATATAGTGTTTGGAACTGAAAATTGATATTACAATAGTTTCTACAGTTATGTAATAAATTAGAATCTCACATTCGTGTTCAGAGCCTCGCATAATATCAGTTTTGCCTACTTGTTTAATAAATTCAGTAATACATGACTACTCATATGAGATCCTCTATTTATTACACTACTGGTTCTTGAACCCGGGATCTCCGGGTTATGAAGCAGCCTCGTCGCTGCCTCAATACCTCTCGACCAGCACTCTCCACAATAGATGATGGTCAAGGAGTTGAGAAGGCCCGTGTTTGAGGGGATGTCAAAGAGACTTGTTCTAAGGATCTCCAGAGAAACGTCTGAGGATTAAGACTGCGTGGTCTGTGCACTTTCTGTCGGCCAACTGACGCTGTGCGTTCGGCCTCCTACCTGTTGTTTGGTCACTCGGTAATATTTGCCTCGTTGCCAGCTCGTGTTTGGGGATGGATTAAGCGGACCGAACAAGTCTTAGACGGTTCGCGTCGGGGACCAAAAAAAAGACTTGTTGACAAAGATAGCAGATCAATATTTTGATTCTATATCGGTGGTCTCTCATCTCGCCCTAAGGCCATTTAGCTGACGGCGGAGTCAAGAGTTACAGAGGTGATGTTAATTTGACAGCGTTACTGTGTTAAGTAGTTAATGGTTGCAGATATGTTATTTGTTTTGGCTCTTTGAAAATACAAGGTTGTGAAATACAGTACTTGCCTGATTATGTAAAAAAAAAAAGAACACTTTTTAAAAAAAACCGTTATTTAAAAAATCAACAATTAATTAATTTTATTATTAGCTGAGAATATCGAGTAAATTGCTAAATACTTTTCTTTGTCTATCTCAATAGTACAGAATTTTTGTCATCATTATTTTAATCTAGTTATATTTTTATGTTAATATTAGTCTTGGATGCTATTACATGTACATGATTATGTGAATGGCACCAGTTTAATGCTATATATTACATGGGAGAGCCAGCATTTTCACCTTTCCTTTCACAAAGGCAGCCAACCGCAATGAATGTAGACTGCTCGTAATAGACACCACAGAGAGTGGTTCAACACAATTGCCTCATGCTGAATGTACGACAACCTTGCACCTCCTTGCAAAAAAAAACCTACGTTTACCTGTACCCATTCAACACTATACAGGAGTGTAGTTAAACTCCAAATACACATGCTTAATTAAAGCTGACGGCAGATTTATTTTTACCTACGATCAATTGTTACGTTTGAGTGGATAAATTTGAACTTGAAAACTGAGTAGACTACTGGCATATTGTAGGTCAGAGGTCGTAGGTCATACCCACTGAGGAGTGTTGCTCCAGAGATACAATGTAAGACATCCGTAGTAAAACGTGGTATCTACACCTTTAACTAGTTGCCCAGGTAATTGCCGGTACAAGAGAGAAGTGTGGGCCAGGTAGAAAAGCTTGCCTGTGTGGGCAGAGTATTTAAAGCGCACACAACAACGCTGTCACTCACATAAAAAAAATTAAAAAATAAAACCGTGGGTGACTCATATGGATGAGTAATGGGGCCAAATTAGGCAACACTTATGCCTGGAGTCCGACCAACCTGACTATAGTCTGTTTCAAGGATGTTCCTATGAGCTATTGTTATCAATAAAGCTAACTTAGTTATTGGCTGTGCACAACCTGTTTGTGAGGAATATATTGTTATGCTGAATTGTCTAAAGTTGAAATATGTCCGATTTTTTAATCTAAAGTCAATCGCTTTTGTACCTTTAAATATCTTTTCAGCACTGTAGGATAGGTAAAATTCCATTGCAGTTAACATTTCCGGTAAAACACGAATAATCACGGTAATGTACTGTAATATCTCAATTTTCAATAGTCTAATAGACAAAGTGGGATAACTCTAATAATTGAACACGGTTAAAATAAAAATAACTACTAGTACATCTAAAGCTACGTAACTATACATATTTAAAAATAATAAAAATATGAATATCAAAACCAGTGGGATATGCGGAAAATGTAGTTGGTTACCCAAAATACTTGTGTAGATACATCAAATGTACATACTTTCATGGAAAAATACATTTGACCATGAAATATGTAAACAAACCCGTGATTGTATGCCTTTAAGATTAAAGTGATAGTATAAATTCAAGTTTGATAAATCTGTTTCCATATATCTTGATATCTTGATTCCCATTATGGAATGACCTACGAAAGATATTAACCATATCTAAATTAATTTGATGTGTTTTCTTTCTGCATAAAGTAACATGATAACGGGTACAGTTTAATGGAACAATTTACCAGCTGGCAATATCACCGATACTAGCCTAATCTTGCCGTCTCTCTCGACACAAACAGGTGCAGAATACGCAGGTGGAGAAAGTGGCCAGAGTGAAATATAATATAGGTCTGAAACAGCCACCCCTCGATCGCTACGAACCATATGTTTGCAAAGCTATCTTCCACTTTCGTGTGAATAATTTACCAGAGAGATTAGAAATTGATTCAGGAAATGGTATCCTCTAGTTTGGCTGTTAAAGAAAAAGAGATGTTTTTGAAGGAGGCTACTATAATGAGATGATACTGACACGCAGTGTGTTAAGTATGGTCTGGAGGTATACATGTCTGATGATAGATTTCCTTCCCCTGCTTGTCTAACATGTAGTACATGTAAGATGTTTAACGTCTAACATTTATTTTAATAATTACATTGTGCTCACTGGTTTCAGTCACAACCATTTCTCCCGTGACCCATCGCGCATAAATATTGTTATTATATTATCAGATTATTTTAGATATTGCTATCATTTATGATGACCTTTGAGCTTAAAATGTGCAATATACATTATTTCTGCTGTCTGTCTGTCCTCTGTCTGTCATCTGTCTGTCTACTGTCTGTGTCATATGTCCGTCTGTTTGCTGTCTGTCTGTCTGTCTGTGTCATCTGTCTGCTGTCTGTCTGCTGCTTTCTGAGTTTGGTTGAATATTGTAATTATCTGCTATATCTTGGTGAGCCATCACTTTTTATTATAGATATAATACGCATTTTCCTGTACAGTGTTTTCATTTCCAATATATTCCAGTCAGAGGGATCATATTAATAGGATTTTTAATAAAAATGTAATTATTTATTTATTTTATTGACATCAGATAAATTCACCAAATTTAGCATTTTTACATTTTCTTGCGTTTCAAATCAATTATTTGTGTGATGTTCAATTATTTCATGGTCTTCATATCATCACTGGTTAATGCCCAATAAAGAGTTACCGGTATCTGTGAATTAATTTACATGCAATTGCTCATTAAATTATTTTAAATTTATTTACATATTTACCAAAAAAATTAATAATGTTTGTTTTGTCTTGCAGGGCGCAATGAACTTATCGCACGTTACATCAAGCTTCGCACAGGGAAGACGCGGACCAGAAAACAAGTGTCCAGCCACATACAAGTCCTGGCCAGGAGAAAGGCGAAAGAAATTCAAGCGCAGCTCAAAGTAATTACTGAGGTAACATTGTTGTAACTAGCAGTAGCGATGTTCACAAAATTACCCCAAAAAAATGGTGAACTGGAATCGGTAATCAAATGATTTAATACTTCAGGATTATACATGTATAAAATTAATAGTAGTGATAGTTGTTGTAGTAGTAATTAATGTCCTTTACAGAATTGTTTTTAATGTAATCATAATCACAAATACATGTAACATATTTCAAAATTATGTGAAATAAATTATAATAATATAATCGATTAATAAATAAATAAATAGATGTTTTAAAGATTTCAATATAATAACGATATTTCAGAATTGCATAAAATACAAATTAATTTATAATTAATTATTAGTACATATGTATAAGCAAATATGTAAATATTATTCTAAGTGAAAAGTTGAGCATATAAAATGCTAGATAGACCAGGGTCACATGGCTTAGTTTCTAGTAATAGCTGTTGATTACTAAGCTATAACTATCAGACCATACTAGTTATCTTGGTTAGGCCATTGGCTGTGTCTAAAGGACTGATTGTATACAGTCATGTTATGTAATTCTGTTATATCTAGTATCTACCAATGGTCATTTATGTCAAGGCCACAACATTATCAGGGTTTGGGATCATGTTTGTGCATAGAAGCCCACTAAAGTAATTCTTCAATGAGTTTTTAAATATATATTTGAGTTGCCAATTACCGGATTTATAACTAAAAAATAAAAGAAAATCTGATGAACATTAATTCTATGTAAGTTATCAAACCTTTAAGTTGACCGATCTGCCATCGGTAAAGAAGAAGAAAATTGGAAAAGGCTGTATTCAAAACTACATGTATATGCAATTTGAAGTTTTCAACAGAAATTCGGACATTGGGATTGTTTCAAATTTTGTATACTACTCCATTAACCAACTTCATATTATTATTTAATGTGAAAATACAATGTGCTGAACACTAGTAAAATGTCTTCACATTTTGAAGGTATGATAGCCTTCATATCAGTTCTACTTCAGCGATATCCACCAAGTTTTGTGTGTATTTTAGAATTGTTTACAGATTAAACCTATAGGGTTAGTAGAGTTACATAGTTTATTTACTTAAAAGATTAACAGTGCATTTAACACTAAGGTCTAGTACCATATTATGCCCCACTTTTTACCTCTGACCTTTGACGAAACAGATAGGGCTTCGAATTATCAAGCGCCCAGATCAACTGTGTTCAATATTTATATGCATCATCGTTTTACCATTTTAAATAATGAACGACATATTGCCTTTCCCAACTTGATACCACTTGGGGCACTTGCCATGCAGTTATACCAATGATCAATACTTTAAAATTCACATGTTTGATAGTTGGTTTTCTCTCGAGTTAAAGTTTATTAATATATAACGATATGTGTGCGAAAGTTTAAATATTAGATTCATAAAATTTTGTAAAATAAAATCCTTTTAGTGGTAAATATCGTAAATGGTGACAATTTTTAAGAAGAAAAAATTGTGCAAAATAAATGGAATAGTGACTTGTTTTTAAAGGAAATAAATGACATTTTTTTAATTGGAAAATATCGGCCCCAAAAAAGTGTTTAGGAATTTTTGGAAAATATTTTGTTATCAAATAAATGCCACTTTAGTGGTAAATATTGTAAATTGTAAAGAAGTTTTGAGTAATTCTAAAAATAGAATTGTCAAATATATATCATATTTTAGTGGAAAATATCGTAAATGGTGACATGTAACCCTAGCTGTATAATAATGCCTGGCTAACAGTAACAGTGGACATGTATTGAGGTGTCATACAGCACCTTATACAGGATATAAATTGCGGCATTTTATCGCTAATTGCTGGCAGGTGAGCGGTCATCAAGTGCGACCATGTTGTTTTCACACTGGGCCGCGTGTAGGTAGGGATGGAGGGAGGGCCTATGGCTTGACTTCCTAGTCAGAGGCAAGATTGTTGCATAAAATTTCCAATATGACATGAAACTTAGTGTGATGGACATTGGGGATGATGATGAAGAAGAGGTGAGATTTGGTGGGTGGGTGAGAGTATGTGGGTGTGTTTTAAAACTTATTTTATTACCTTTTTTAATTGTCATAATACATGCATTTTAATTGCATTATTTATTATTATATATTATTTATTATTTATGTATTATTATTATTATTACACATATAATTTTATTATTATTATTATTAACCCTCAGGCTGCCAGATTGTTTTATGACGTCATGATGTCACAGCCACATTAATTGTGGTAATACTTGGTAATTATACAGTGATATCCTTAACGTTGAATATCTATATTACTGTTAAAGGTATTCTGATCAAATTCCACATGTGTATTGGGATAGAAATGGGAACTCTAATATTTAAAAAAAAAAAAAATCAGTTACCATAGCAACCAGTGGTGATCAAAATAGGAAAATTCAATGTATTTGGTTATCATAGACGTGTGCT